>PVLD010005070.1:0-116754 GCA_004027595.1 Dinomys branickii | reverse complement strand
AAGTGTGTGTTCAGGATAATACATACAGACATACAATATTGATCAAATAACCCGTCATCAATTATTCCTTAGCATTAAGTGATATAATACAATAGTAGAACCATGTTAGCCCTCCTGCATATATGTATATTCATATATACATACATACATTTCTGTCTCTTTCTTTTCTCCTTTCCCTTGTCCCATCTGTTCTTTGTTTGATGGTTTTTATCTCAATCTGATAAAAGCCATCTATGACAAAATAATAGCAAACATCAGACTAAATGGACAAAACCTGAAAGCTTTCACTCCAAAATCAGGACAAAACAAGGATGTCCACTATCACCACTCCTATTCAATATAGTTCTAGAAATGTGAGCCAGAGTAATAGACAAAAGAAAAAAAAAGAGGAATAAGGGTAGGAAAGGAAGAAGTTGAATTGTCATTATTTGCAGACAACATGATACTTTATGTAGAAGGCCCCAAAAACTCCATCAAAAGAATCTAATGAAGGAAGTAAAATACCTCTACATTAAAAACTACAGTACTCTGAAAAAGGAGATCGAAGAGGATATCAGAAAATGGAAAAAGATAGCTCCTGTTCTTGGGTAGGAAGAACCAATATAGTGAAAACGGCCATACTTCCAAAGCTGTTATACAGATTTAACACAATCTCAATAATACGTATCAATAACAGATAGACTTGACAGCAAGGAGCAGTATTAATGATCAGAGGAAAGGAGCCCGAAAGTGCCTAAGTGAGGTTTAATCTTAGGCAAGGTGCTCATCGGGTTTCCTCCTGCACAGACCATTTTGGTGCTGCTAGAAGGCCCTATCTTATTCCTCTCTGTGCACAAATAAATCCAAAGAGCACATGAGAAAAGTCTCCATCCTTTCCTATACCTAAGCCTTGTTTATTTGGCCCATGTAGTTATTAAAGAATCTATTTACTGAGCATGAACCATGTGCCTGGCACCAATGAGGATTTGTTGTACAACAAAACAAAAACAATGACCCAGAGGAGTGACACGTGTTGTTAAGTCAACATTCAGACAGATCATCACATTATGATAATCATGTTAAGGGTTGAAAGTTAAAGCACAAGGTGCCGTGGGAAGGTAGAAAAGGGAGAATCTAATCTAGTTTGCTTATATGAGAAAAGTGATCAGATACCAGAAAAGTGACATTTAAAACCTGAAGGAGGGGCTGGGAATATAGCTCAGTGGCACAAGTGCCTGCCTGGCAAGTGCAAGGTCCTGAGTTCAATTCAACCCTAAAGGAGCAGGATAAAGAATTGGCCTAGCCAGGAACTGGGAGACCAGCACTCCAAGAGAAGATAGCGTGTCCAAAGGCCCCAAGGCAGGCATAGGGCCATATTGTGGAGGAACCTCAAGGATAGGAGAGTAGTGATCGAAGTAAGGGAGGGAAAGACCAAGAAGGAAATGAGCTGGGGGCGGGGGTAAGGAGAGGATGAGGGAGGGGAGAGGGAGTTAGGCAGAAGGTGGGGCCAGGGGAAGTCCCAGTGTTTCCACTTTGATAGCTGACATTAACCTTTTTTCAACAAAATTTTCTTAAGGATGATCACTTGATTGAACAGAGCACCCAAGGATAGTTACAAGGATTTTATATTGCAGGATAATTTTAGCTCCTTGTCACTCAAAAGTGATTAACCTAACTTATCGTACACCCATTGGAGATGCACAGGCTCATAGACAAAGATCAAGTAACTTGTCAATATTCTAAAAAGGATTCTTCAGTGAAGTCAGACCAGCAGGTAACTGGGGGACCCAATACCATTTCCAACCACACACCAGCAGAATGGCTTTTACTGAGTTGTATTTTGGACTAAATCCTTTGCAAATGTCAGGAAAGAAAATACAGGACTTTCCGTCACATATGTTCTATGGATATTGCCAAGGATATTAATCATTACGTGTCTTGGAGTCCTCTGATGAAGATGCTTGTGGTTTTAATAGCAATAATAGCTATGCTCCTCCCAAGTCATTTATTTCTCTAATTTTTATTTTCCTTTCATGCCACTGATCAAATTTCCCTCTTCCACTTAATCGCTTAATTTTCCACTTAGTTCCACTAACGCTCCGAGCTGACTGTGTGGCCCACGTCTAGCCAGTGCGGCTCCGCTCCAGGGAGTTTTAGCTTCTCCACCCTTGTTGGCTCCTTCTTTCCTCCTTTTGAACAATTTGATGCCCTGCTGTTTTAGTTCATCCGCTGGTTTAATTCACTTGAAATGTTTACTAGAACAAGGTAAGAACAGATGAATAAATAATATGGATTCTAGACCGTCACTTTACCACAATGAGACCGGCTATACCTACTACAAGAAATGGTCATGAGTGTGGGGCCCTGTGTAGCGTCAAGGCCAGGCTCTGCTGTCATCTTGGGCACCTTGGCTCCTAAATTTGCTGAGCCCCTTCGGCTGTCAACTTCACTGCCTCTTGGCCCTGTCGCTCTCACCGTAGTTCAGACCCTCTGGCTCTGCCAGCCTGGCCCCAGCAGGTCCCCCTGCCTCCATGCCTCTGCTGCATCTTTCATGCTGGGGCCTGTGGGGCTCAGGCCACCTCCTTTCCAAGCATCAGGCTCTGTCCTCTGCTCACCGAACCAAGAAAAAGTTGCTCACATGGCCTCCAAAGTTCTGCATGACGCAGGGTTATTTTAACTTCTTGACTTGTCTTCTGCTCCAGCCAGACTGGGCCATACATGTGACAATCATGATCCCAGCTGTAACTCCTGCCCAAGTGCCAGTGCAGACAGAAAGTGCTACAAGAGTCAAAGAACAGAACCTGGTGGGGCCAGCACACATGCACTCTTCCCCTTAAAAACAGGCGATTCGAATCCGACCTGCCATCTGGGTGAATTTACACTGACCAGAAGCTCAGCTGAGATGCTCTTTGAGGTCTCATCCAATGTCTGATGTTATGAGGCTTTTGGAGTGACTTGGGGCGTTTCTGTTCACACACACACACCACACACACACACACACACACACACCAAACACACACACACACACACCACACACACACACACCACACACACACACACACAACACACACACCACACACACACACACAACACACACACACAACACACAACACACACACACCACACACACACCACACACACACACACACACACACACTGCCATACTCCTGCTAACCAAACCATCAACCTTTCAAAGACAAGTCAGACCCACTCAGCGGTGCGCAGGCCTGCCCTATCCTCTGACCTACAATACCAGTTCCACAACGACTATCTGTAGCATCCAGGGCAGGTCCCACCTGCTGCAGGCAGGGCTGGGTGTGCTCATCAGCCGGCTGATAGGTGTGGTTCAAAGCTGCTAAAGCCTTTCCTGCTCTGGTGTTCAGAACAGAGGAGGAGGAAGGAAAATGAAGCCCCTTCTGTTCCTGACTCATCCACAAAAAAGCCAGGGACAAAGTTCTAAAAGTTAGATGCAGTGTCCAATCTGGGCCAAGGTGAAGCAGCAGAGGTTGAGAGATTGAAAGCAGCTGGAGGCCCTGCTTCAGGAGGGCAATTGCCCTCCCAATATGGGGGTCAGGCAGATCTTCCTGGACAACACCAGGAAATAGGTGCTCAACAACGATCTGAGTAAGAAAGCTGTGATTCAGTAGTTACTAATAAGCCACAGGGCTATCCTGAGCTGCAGATGGGTGGTGTGCACAGTGGAAGGGGCAAAGGGAATCTCAGAAAACCCAGACCTTTCCCTCCATCACCTTAGATGGGGCCAGATTCCTCGGACAGCTCCAAGACCCTACATAACACGGCCAAGACCAGAGTCCTTAGATGGCTCCAAGACCCCACATAAGCTGGCTCAGCCTACAACTGTTTATCCCTCTTTGTGCAACCACCCAGCCTCACAGCTCTGACTGTGCCAACACACTGAGAGACCTTGTCAAGACTCTGGCCCCTCTCTGTGTGTCCTATGCAAATAAATCTGGGTCTCTAGCACCTACAGCTCTCAGCTTATAGAGTGTCTAAGTCCCCAACAAGCAAAAAGCTTCAGGTCAATGGCCTGGCCTGAGTCACCTCTGCCCGCAGGAGTGAGGCACAGGCTCAGATATACTTGCAGGGTTTAATCTGGCTCTGTGAACTCTATCAAGAGGGAATTAAATCCCACATGGTTTCCAGGAGAGTTCCTGTCTCTGCCCTCCACAGAACAGCTGATGTCCCCTTTGGGCCTGGAGGGGACATTTATTCACTTACGCGGATGAAGAGACTCTGAGGCTTAAGGAAGTAGAAGAAGCCAAGCAGACCCTTCCTGCCCGACATGTCCTCACTACAGCGAACTGCATCAGGAATCAGGACCCCATTAGTGCACTGAGCACTCTCCCTTGCAAGCTTTAATGGCTTGGGCAAGTTATTTGTCCCTATAAGCCGCAGTGTAAATCTCATTCTCATCTGTAAAATGGGCATGGTAAATAAGCCTGTCTCTCAGGGCTGCAGGGAAGAGATAAAAGGATATCATCTCCACAAAGAGCTGAGAATGCTGTCTGCCCTTGCAAACATCTCATCTCAAGGTCCCTTGTACTGACACCCCCCACCCTCCTTCAAAGTCATGGGAAGTGGGCAGGACTGAGACTGTGAGCTGCACATTACAGTTACAGTGGAGCCCGCTGAGGTACATGGAGTCTAAGGAGCAGCTCATTGCAGGGCTGAGCCCAGCCCCACATCTCGCAGGCCAGTTGACTTTGGAGAAGTGTCCCCACCCACTAGGCTGCATCCCTGTGGCTGCTCGGATGCAGGCAGAAGCACTCAGCTGAGTTCACTGCTCTCTCCAGTGCCAGTGTCCACGAACTCTCTAGTTACCCAGGGCCAAGGAACTCATCAAGATGAGGAGGCTTTCACACTGGACATCAGTCCTCTGCAAGTGCCTCCTGGTCCCCCTCACCCTGCACAGCCCTCCCAAAGGGGCAGCAGCTGAGGCAGCAGGCCCTGAATGCTGAGCAAACAAGCCTCAAAGTGGGCAGTGGGATCAATACTTACCCCTTTCAAAAGATTTACAACAACTCTGTGTAACATTCAGAACAATGAATGTATTGTTTACAAGAAAAAACAAAGCTGTATCTAAAACTAGTGGAAAAAATGAGCCATGAGAAAAATAGGAAATCAGCTTTTCTTCCAATGTTTCTGTGTGTGTGCTCGGTGGAGAAAGAACTTTTTAATCTAAAAATGAATACAAGTGAAGTGGATCGTCAAGCCTGGCTCGAGGGGACCAAGGAAGTAAGTCAGTCTGCAGACCTGCGAAGTCTCTCCCAGCTGCAGACACCCCCTCCCGACTTGCACTTCATTCCTGTGAGTCAAGAATCATTTGGCTAAGATGAGCCTGCTACAGATTCTGGAGAATGAGTGAGCTCGGTTACGAATACCTAATGTATTAGTGTGGGTTACTGCCTTGTTCTTTTCCAGGTTCAAAGTCACACTTGGCACACAGGAACCAGAAGTGTCTTAGCCCAGGGAAGAGGAATGTTCTGTGAAATGGGCCAGGCAGGATCCTTCTAGTTTTGCCCAGACTAGCTTGGCCCCTCCCGCCTCCTTACTTCTGAAATAGGCTGTTGAACTGGAGGATGTTAGCAGAAGCCAGAACCGCCACTGCGTCATCCAAGTTTATCTCCACTTCACTGATGTAGAGGTTCTTCAAGGCTGTGGCAAAGGCTGAGGAGGTGGCAGCCAAGGGAGAGGCATCAGCATGGGGTTCTGCGTGCAGACACCACCCGTGGTCTCCCTACTCCTACAGCTGGGCAGACAGGGACACCCTTGGAGAAGAGGAACCAGCTCTGCCCCAAGTGCAGGCACTGTGACCAGGGTGTTTGGTGCCCTGGGCTTCCAGCTGCCCAGAGGAAGTGAGCTAAAGAAAGTTGAGCTCATACTCAAAGAATTCTCCTTTCAGCCTGTCCTCAAAGCCTGTGCCTTGGAGTCACCCAAGGGTGAAGCATCTCGAGTCTCTTCTAACCTGGGGCCTGTGACCTGTGCAAGAATGTGACTGCCCAAATACATGCAGAATATGGTATGCAAATAGGTACATTTCCCTCTCTGGAGGGGACATACGGCTTACAGAAGATCTTCCTAGGAATCTGGGCACTTCAGTAAAGGTCAAGATCTCCTGGAAAAAGCCAAAATAATTTGATCATTCAGGAACTGGTCTGCCTTGGCTGGTGACCAGGTGGACTTGGCCTAATTCAAGTCTCATGTGATCCAGGAGAGTGTCACTGTGCCATCAGAATGTGCTCTGTGGAAAACTGGCTGAGCCAGTGCTTAAGTGCCTTATCTCCTGATCTAGCAATTCATAGACCCATATCATCACACAGTGTCACACAATTACATTAACGCACAATCCTGTGGCCTGGAACCATGGGACAGAGTGAGCCCGTGGGAGCCACCTGGGGGAGACTTCTGCTGTTGGAATGCAGCCAGCTTGGGTGCTTGGTGGGACAGGGCAGCCGGCCAAGGCTGTTTGGGAGTAAGGGTGGGCCTGCGTGCTTCCTTGGGCAGCTGTGAGCTGGGGAAGGCACTTCCCTTTCTGCCACATCTTAGAATCCCGCTACTTCCTTCCTGTCCTGCATCCTTCCTGCCCTTTACCCCATGGCAGTGCCTCCCTTTAGTAGCATTCCATTGCCCATTTTCCCAAGTTGTCCCAGCCTTCTTGACCCCTCTTTGTACTGTTCAGCACTTCGGATGAGGAATGTGTACCAGTAGTTTGCTGTGTTTTGTTATCTGTTTATTGTTTTGACTCTGGGAGGACTGTTGCTCAGAACTGCTTGTGCAGGCTTTCTCAGAACATAAAGACAGGTGGTACGTTACCAACTCTGGTGACACATGGATCATTGATCCTCAAAGAAACGATCATCTTCTTGAAGGGGGATTTTTCTTTGGTCTTCCCAGGTGACAGAGCTAGTAAAATAGATCAGAGAATGATCTGTGGGGGTCATGATCACAGTCAAAGCATGGTAAGAGGCACCCCTCACCCTTCACCTTCACACCACCTTGATCATGACGCAGTCACATTGTATGTGGCTTATTTAGTGGGTGCGTGTGTAAAATAACTACATGTTTTTCAAATAGTTAAAACCAACAAAGAGTTTTCAAAGCAGTACTGAGAGTTCCTGTGTCCTGCTCACCCAGCTTCCCCTAATGATCTTCCATAGCCACTGTGCATTATAAAACTGGTCAAAGGACACTTGTGTTGCATTTTAAATATTTATTACTGTCTCTCTCGTCCACCTTTTTCTCTTTAGGAATGAGCAGTTTAAGGGCGAAGAAGGGCCTCAGCCATTCCTCAACTTGCACACCCAGAGCAGGGCAGTGCCCCAGGTAGGATGCAGTGACAATCTACTGAAGGATGAATATAGGACTGAGGCGTTCACCCACTGGCTCCTGGCACTTAGCCTTACAGGTCTCCTAACCGGGGAACTCTGCTATCAGCCACTTCCAGGAGGGTGGGGTGGGCCAGCCCAAGTTGTCACTAGCCAAGCCCATGGTCTTGGAGTTGTTCTAAAATGTGGTTGTCAAGCTTTTGGTAGCATCCCAAACCCTTGGTGCACAAGCCAAAGCCCCTTCCACAGCTCCGAGACCTTTATGGACCTACCCCTCCTACGCCAAACCTGCCTCCTCTGAGCTTGTCCCCCAGGGCAGCATGTGCCCTGCTCCCTGCCTCTTCCTTCATCAGGGGCCTAGTCATGTGTTCCTTTCTTAGAGAGGCTTTTTCTGACCCCACATGTAAGGCAGAACCATCACCCCTGCTAACCGATTTCCTCTCTGCATAAACTAATGTTATCACAGTCTGCTACTGCACCAATGGCTTCCGGAGCAGGCACATGAGTGGTTTACTAGTGGCTCGTCCTCAGGATCTGCCACACTGGTGTTAAGTTAATATTGAGAGACTCTATTACCAGTGAGCTCAAGGTTCCAGGTGATGAAATATGGTACAAGTCGGGAACCAAGGTGTAGGTCACACTGCAGAAGAAAGAGACACTAAAGATCCCTCGTTCTCAGCATAACCTTTCCTACCCTGTGGCACTTAGCCCTGTTCAGCAAAGATTTATGAAGCACCTAGTAAGTTGCAGGCCTTGTTCCCAGCTCTGGATCATTTTCCTCTTGAGCATTGCTATCTGCCTCCTATCTGCATGTTCCTGCCCGTCGTTCACCTCTACCAGGGGAAGTAAATGAGAACACACAGGAGCGCCTAGCAAGCTGAACTGCAGGCGGTGGCGGCTAGTATTGCTATGGATAATGCTACTTAGTATGCTTTATCATCATTTTGGATTTGCTTGTCTGCCTCTACAGATGGCAAGTGCCTAAGCTGGCATAAACTAAGCCCTCAACATTTGTTGACAGAAGGAAAAGGAGATCAACTAGGCCAAAGTAAGTAGAAGTTTAACCTTTCCTCCAAGTTAAGTAAAACCCCCAACTCAGCTAGGAAATTATTTGATCATACGCTCCTGAGGTCTTCCAAAACCAGCTCTGTTGGTTCATGTTTAAGAAGAAGGCCATTCCCTTTGGACTCCATCCTAGAGAATAAATGTATCCTGCTCAGGTGGCACGGCACCAGCCTTTGGTGGAAAGAAACCATGCAGTGGTGAGAACCTGTGAAAAGCCCAGCTCTGCAGCACTTGGCCAGAAACCTCCTCTGCTGCCAGCTTCAGGACAGCACACAGAGGCCCTTAAGAACACAAAAGCAACAACTAGAAGATACGCTCTGCTGTTAAAGGCGCATGAAGGACTGTAATGCTTTGCATAGAAAATCCTGGAGACACAGGTCCCAGGGCCTGATCAGTTCCTGGTGCTTGGGGGAGACCCTGGAAAGTCGTGACAGTCAGGGGCCCTCAGGTCTCATAGCTGCCTCATCGCTGGCATTTCCAGCCAGGGCCAGCCACAAACAGGGAGGCCTTGGATCAAATCTTTTGTTTTTACTGACAGCATTCTAGACCTGTTAAAGTATGTAACATTAACGGTGACTCTGTTTCCCTGCCCAAGCTCTCTTGCTTTCCAGTATACTCATTGTCTAGGTTACAAAAGCCTTCCACTGATGGCCTGGTGAGTACTCTGACCCAGGCACAGGAGAGATGGAAGAGTCCAGGCCTGCTTTTAAGGGTGCTGGGACAAATGCAAGGAAGAGCAAAGAAGACAACCAACGAGAGCCAAGGTTGTCACTGTTCTGTGGGAAAGCCAGTCCTTCCTGCCAGCTCTGCCAAGAAATGCCGGGTCAGCAGCTCCATAGTCAGGCAGGCTGTGGTGCCTGCTCCAGGCTTAGGGAGGAAGAGCAAGGGTGGTGGGAACCCTGGCTGCCTGCCTGGCTCCAGAAAAACAGGGTTTTGCTGCCACATCCTGGGAATGTGGTGTCATGACCAGCAGGGTGGTTGGCTTTGGTGACCACGGATTTTCCACAGCACCTCATTGTGAGTCAGCCTGAGGTAGTGTTAACCTGCTCCCTAGAGAAGAAGTTCATAGTGAAGCTGGAACAGACATGGAGAACAGTAAGAGGCTCTGGGTGATTAGTATTTAAGAAGAGATTTTTTTTAAAAAAAGAAAACGACAAATTCTTGGAGTTAATAACGAAAAGAAGGGAAGATGCACACATGTCTAACTAGCATGTTTAGAGCAAAGAAGTCACAGATTCCAGAACTATGTCTTCCTTCCAGAAAGCTCTTCAAAAGATTCAACATAGCCCATGTTCTTTTCCACAAGACATAAATAGAGTCTCTGCGTCTTATCTGTCCAGTTAAGACCTTGGTTATTCCGTGGTTAATAGTCGACTCCCAGTGGGAGCCCAGTGGGTGCCAGCCATTGTCCCGGAACACCCCATCTGTTACCTCCTCCAGGCTCCAAAGCCACAAGGTAAGATCTACTACTCCCACTTATAACTGAGGAAACAGAACAAAACACCTGATGAACTCACAGCATCAGCCTTGCTCCCTAACTTCCCAGGGTGACCAGAGCCTCAGATAAACACCTGCCAGGCTGGAGTCTCATCACCTGAGGGCATGCAGGGCTCCAGCCCCAGGGTTCAGTGGGAAATTACCTTGCATAGTCTTGTTCATTTCTCCCAGGGAGCGACTCGCGCTCTGTATCAGGGCTGTCAGATAAAGTTTGGCCAAGGTCTCAGATTGAAAAAGCTGGGGTTGATGGAGTTCCCACTTGAAGCCCAGGCATTCAAGAATCACATCTGAGAGGAGAAAATGATGCTGAGCACTGAATGACTCAGCAACATCCCTACACAAAGCACCTTCACTTCTCCTCCCAAATACCCCTCCATCCGAACGCAGGTACTGAACAGAGGAGGTGAGCACGAGGCTTCCCTAGCCGTCAGCGGAGTGTGGACCTCAGGGCACTCACTGGAATTAAGGGTGCCCTGTGAGCAGTGCTACCCAGGAAGTGGCAAGCATCTCTAGTAGCTGTTGACAAAGTTGGAAGACTTCCAAAGTTCCAAAGACATCCAAAGTTGGAAGCATACAAGCTGTCCTCCAACTTGGGGACCTGGAAAAGGATTTCCAGGAATCTTTTCAGACACTCTTGGGGACTTCATTTTGCCTTTCTCTATTATTATTATTATTATTATTATTTGGTACCAGGAATCGAACTCAGGACCTTGTGCTTCCCAGGCAGGCACTTATTCCACTAAGCTATATTCCCGGCCCTGCCTTCCTCTATGATGGTATTTTAAAATTTGGTGCAGTTGATATTTTGGGCCAGATAATTCTCTGTGATGGGGACTATCCTGTGCATTATGGATGCTTAGCAATGTTCTTGGCGTCTGTCTGTTGGATGGCAGTGGCACTCCCTTCCCTAGCTGTGACAACCAAGAATGTCTCAAGACATTGCCAAATGGGGAGCAGAACCACTCCTGGTTCCCTGCTGAGAACTTTGGAGCTATTCTTACCTAAGTATTGCCCATCTGAAAGGCAATAACGAAGTGTAACCCCGTAAAAGGGCCACTGGACAGGGAAGGGATCTCTTGGGCCTCACTTTCCTCCTGGGAATGGGGGCCTCCAGAAAGCCCATTATTTCACTAGAAAGTGTGAAATAAGATGACAATATGGAAAAGGCCCTTTGCAAATTGTAGACAGCTTTATGCTGGAGGAGTCTAACCTGAGGATAGCATAGATGATCAACAAAAGAACAGACTTTGATAGGAGGGCAGGGGGAGGATCCACAGATGCCAGGGCAGGGGAGGCATGAGAGGTGTGAGCAGGAGGGCTCTGCATGGCTCAGCTTCTCTGTCAGTCAGAGCCGGAGGGAGGGAGTGCTAGGAAGGACCATCTCCATGAACCCTAAATGTCAATGCCTGATAGGATCTGGAGGGCCACTGGCCCCATCTAGTTATTTCTTGCCTTTGCCACTTGTTTGGCTGTGTGACCTTGGTGTCTGTTTCTTCTTCCTGGTACTATTATTGTTATTCACCAACTGTAAGATATTGTTTGGTTCCGGGGTGCAGAGCCTGGGTTCATATCTCAAACCTTGGATCACTCAGGTGCTCTGGTTTTACTGGGTTAGAAAAGTGAGTAGGGTGATTTTAAGCTGAAGCAGAACTGTGGATCAAGCACAGTCACTCATTGGACATCAATTTCTACTTTCAGTATGGCCAACACATGGTAGACATCACTAATCAATCCCAGAACTCCTTTTCCAGCCAGGAAATGACCTTAGACTACTTCTCTAGCTCAATCAAAGTTGACAAGTGAGAAGAAATATATTAGTCTCTCCTTGGGAAGGAGGCTAGTTCTGATCTCAGGCACCCACCATGGGTGGGTTTATCTCCCAAAAAGTTCCTTTGTGAAACTGAAACTTGGCTGGAGGGGTAGCTCAGTGGTAAAGCACATTCCTAACATACATGAGGCTCTGGGTTCAGTGCCCAGCACCACCATCAAAAGAAGAAGAAGAAAGAGGAGGAGGAGGAGGGAGAAGAGGAGGAAGAAGAAGAGGAGAAAAAGAAAGGAAAATGAAAAAAGAACTGAAAGAAAAGAAAGGAGGAAAGAAGTGAAAGAGAGAAAAGAAAAAAGAAAAGGAAGGAGGAAGAAGGAAGGAAGGAAGGACGGAAGGAAGAAAGGACGGAAGGAAGGAAGGAAGGAAGGAAGGAAGGAAGGGAGGGAGGGAGGGAGGGAGGGAGGGAGGGAAAGGAAAGAACCTGTCCTGGCTCCTCATGAGGCTCAGTGAACTTTTTCCAACTGGATGATCCAATTCTGATTCTTGGTTCTACCTCAGAAATGTCCTCTAGGAGAAGTGCAGACAAGGACCCCCAGATCATGACTGGTTAAGGCTTAAAAGGACAAAGAACAGCTCCTATGCTGGGTGACACCCCACTTAGTTTTCCAGTATGAGTGCATTTGTCTTTACAGTGGCCATTATCATATAAAAACGTCCACTGAGCTTGGTTTCATTTGTCACATATTTGAAAAATATTTACAGGACACCTATTACATGTGAGCCACTATGCAGATTAATTACAGATTAGTGATGTGGCCGATCGATCGGTGGTTTCCTTCCATGAAGACTACAAGGGGTCCCCTGAGGTCAGCAACATTCTGGTTTAATCTATAGTGACAAAAACTCACCTGGTTCCCAACTTTGGATGGCCTCGTTGTTGAAACTCTCAGAGAAAAGTTTCTGAATTTTTGAAAAGCTTAACCTCAAGAAAAATACAAACAAGAAAACCCAGGAGTTAATATCAACACTTTTCCTTCACCTGAGACACAGCTTCCAGTATGTGCTTCCCCACAGCTGTCTAGTAAGAAACTTCTCAGATCTCACCCTCAGAGTTCCCTTAGGTTGTCTGTGGGTTTGACCAGTTGCAGGATGTCTCATGGCTGGCCCCAAACACTGATTCCTGTGTCCAGTTTGTGGGCAGGCTTTATCAAGGAGGTATCTGAGACACCCCCATGCTGCCCGAAGGACACTTCCTTTTGGGGAGTGTCAAAAGCAAGGGCACAGAGTAGGCACTCAATAAATATCTGCTTGGAAAAAGAATAGAGTGCTCTGCCCACTTCTGAGACATTAACTCACCAACAATTTCATTTAGTAATCATACAGTTCCTGGTCTCGACGTGTCTAAAAACCACTGCTGAATGCTACCCCGTTCTTCTACCCAGGTCCTTGTCTCAGGAAATGACTCCACCAGCCCCAAGGTGCCCCAGCCAGCCTAATGAACATTGTCACATCTGTGCACATTCTACCCTCTGATGAATATTCTCAAATTTGTGTCTGAATGTGCCCGTGTATCTTTGCTTTTATTCCTATGATCACATTCAACCACCTGATGAAATAGACTCAAATTTGTGCATGAATTTGTCCATGTGTCTTTGCCTTTATTCTTATGATTTTTGTCCAAACCACCATCCTCTCTCTCTGGTCATCACTGATGTTATGATTTGTGTCTGCATGTCCCCCAAGGCCTCGTGTGGTCATGGGGGGCAGACTTTTCGGAGATGGCTGAATCTAGTTTGTGAATGGTTCATTGTCTAGTGCTGGGATTGGGGGTGTGAGTTCTACACTGCCCTAGGGCAGGTAGCCTGCATATAGTGTAAGGGAAGAAAAGAGACTTTTTCTCCCCCTTGTGCTCTTGTTGCTTTTGCTGCCTTCTGCTGCCATGAACTGTTGCCCCTGTTGCCACCCTGCTTTGGAGCCAGCTGATTATAGACTGAAACCTCTGCAAACTGTGAGCTAAATAAACCTTCCATCCTTTAACTTTGGGTGTTGGGTTTTTGTCTTAGCAATGAGAGAAAAGTAACCAAACAACTGGTCTCTGGCCACCAGCCCTCCTCCACTTGGAAGTACTTCCTCTCACACAGAATGCAGAGCTGGTGTTGCTTCCTCCTGCAGAGAATTCTCTGTGATCCTCCCAGTGTTTCTGGGGGAAGCCCAAATGTCTTGGCACATCTACCAAGCCCTGCCTAACTCTGTCGCCTCAATCTTCCTGCTCCCAGTTCCAGCCCTTTTCTATAACCTCAGCCTGCTCCCTGTGCCGAAGAGCTCTCCTGCCCTTCCACTGCCCTTTCCCTCGGCCGGCTCCTACTTGCTCTTTAGGATAAGTTTCAATTTGCTTTTTCTGGGAAGGTTGCCCCTCCACTATCCCTGCTGAAACTCCTGTTTATTCACATGCCCTCTTCCTGACGGACAGGGCATTGTTTACTACTGCGGCCCTAGTGCAAGCCGTCATGTAGGTGCTCAGTAAAGGTTCATTGAAAGAATAAATGACAATATACATGCTTTTCCCCAAACAGTATGCACTCAGCATTTTAAGCAAGGAAGTGAAACCAAATTGCAGTCATATATTAACATTTTGAAGATGGTCATCCCAGGAAAGCCAACCAGCCAAGGGACACTTGATGACCACATCTGGTCTATGCAATGCAGTGTTCACTTGGGCATGCTGTTGCTCAATGATTCCAGCACTCACTGGCCAGGTGCATGGAGGTGGCGGGGGTAGGAGCTTGTGTCTGGAATAATATTGGCTACGTGCTGTCCTTTTCAGGGTCAGAGTTGTCTGCAAGTGATTCAGCCTCAGGAAGGTGCTAGGAGTAAACTGTTTACTTAACAATGAGCCCAGCAACCCTCTCGTCCTCTTCACCTCCTCTGGTGGCTTGGGTGACATGTCCGGGAAAAGCTAGGCAGGGTCAGGAGTTCAGATCATGACCTCAATGGGGCAATGAGCTTTGGAAAATATGGGGCAATGTGCATGAGCTCAACCACCTTACAAACATCTATCACCAGCTGAGCCTGGGATACCAGACAACGGAAGCAGCCACACTGCCCCCTGCATGTGATGGCTCCTCTTCAAGACTTCTTGTTTACCATGCAGGCTCTGTGGACTGAGGGCTGGGAATTGTTTCAGGGCAATGGAAAAATGAATGAGATAAAGGATAGCTCTCCATTCTTTAGGGGACTAACTTGCCTGTGAAGGTGTGGCAAGTGGGGATATTGAGGATGTGCTCTTGAGCTGGGAGATCTTTCTCCCAAGTCGTGGCCCATGATGGTCAAAGGAAGATAGAAAAGGGGGTTCTATAAGCTTCTCAGGTACATAGGGCCTCCTACAAGCTATACACAGGCCTTTTGGCTTGATTCTTGGAACATGCAAAACTCTAATCTGATTAATGGAAGAATTACACACACTTGGGACTGGACCCCACTTAGTCTGTTTTCTGTCACGTGACCTAGGGCCAGTCTTCTGATCCCAGACTTTCCTTTGTAAAGGAGAGATCATAGAGTGGAGTAGAAGTGTGAATGTCTGCAGTGCCTTGCACTGACTGTGCACTTGACTGGTATTTGCTCTCTTGTCTGCTCAATGGGTCTGATCCTCAGTCCAGCTCTCCTGGAACTTCTCTTTGGTAAAAATCTAGGGATCTCATCCTGACATCATCACCTCTCTGTGTGACCACTTTCCACCTTCAGAATGGACTTGACATTGCAGGCAGCATGAGAGGAAAACATCAGGCAGGATCACTGGCTGGGAGCAGGAAGGCCTCTGAGCTCTATCCCACACCTCACCCCACAGCCCTAGTGGGAGTGGTCCTTCCTCTGCCCACCACCTGAATAGTGTGACCCTTATGCCAGATCTTTGGGATCGGGTGAGTGTGCATTCATATAGGTCAGACAACCCCAGAGAGTTTGTTTGACATGTTTATTTGAGCCAGACATTGTTCTGAGCTCCTTCTACAATGATGTCATGTAATTCTCATGGCAACCCCATAAAACAGCACCCTCAGTGTGTAGCTAAATAAACTAGGGCAGCAAAAGATGAGATTGAAAAGAAGTCAGCTTCTCCTCATGGAAAGAGAGCAGAACTAAGAGAGTCAACACATGCATGTCTGTGCTGTGTGTCTGAGTGACGGGCCTAAGAGCTTGCTGTGGCATGGAGCCCCACAGATGTGAGATGTTGTGGCCAGGTGGGCAACAACCCGGGTATTGATCTGCATGAGGCATGATAACAGATTCTTCCACTGAGTGAACCTTCACTAACTAGTAAACCAGATTGGTCTAACCCCTGCTAACGCAGACAGTGCCCCCTAGTGGGAGAAGCAATAATTATAGCATCAGCGATAGGAACAAGGTTTGCAGGTGGAGGCGGCAAAGAGCTATGGGTGCTTTGGGGGAAGGTGCTTTGGGGGAACTTGTGTATGTTGCATGGTGCAACTATACACCGTCATTGGACTTGGGGCTGACATCTGACTGTTACCAGATGTTGGAAGGTACAAAGTATTACCAGTGATAGTCATCTACTGTATTGCCTGAACTAAATAATTTATCTGTTAAAGTAAAAAATAAATACAAAAAAGATGAAATCTTTATTGTATTCTCCAAGAAGTTTCCCACAGTCACATGGAATAAATTCTCATAGTGAAGACAAAGACCCACAGTCTTTATTAAAAACCAATTCCCCTCACTACGGTACACTGTACCGTTGGCCCCAGTTCTCTCCCAGCCCTTGTTGTCCACACCTTTTATCTTAGGGCTACAAAGTTCCTCTAACAAAGAGCTGGGGAATATTTTCCATCCCTTTACCATCCAATTGGCCATGTGACTTGCTTTGGCTAATGGCATGTTGGTGGCGTGATGTGACAGGAGGTTTGCAAAACCCTTGTGCCCCTGAGCTTGCCCTCTTGCCTGTCACCACAATCAGCATATGCCCAGGACAGCCCACTGTTGGGGGAGGAAGGGAAAGACAGAGCTTAGGGCTTAGTGGTACTGAGCCTACATCAGCTATACCAGATTCTGGTAAGCAGTAGCAGTAGGGCCTGCTTGATGGAGACCACTACTAAGCAGCCCTGAGCAGGATTTAAATTAACCAGTGGGCTTTTCGTGTGAGTTGGTCCAAAACCTAGGCCACTTGTCTAGAAGTGGGTGAGGTAAGTGAACCTCTGTGCCTGATTCACTAATCCCTACTAAAACCTGTAATGGTGGATGAAGCCAGAAAGCCTCAAAGGATAAGACAAGATAACAGTCAAGGACACCTGGATCCATCTCAATTAGATAAAGACTATAGCCTCAGGCATCTCCCTTTTGGGTGGAGTAACTTCTTTCATTTTTTTTGGGGGGGGGGTGGGTATCAGGGATCAAACTCGGGACATTGTGCTTTCTGGGCGAGTGCTTATTCCACTGAGCTGCATCCCCAGCCCTAACTTACCCCTTATTACGGATTAATGTAATACCTTACTTGGAGAAGTCCTAGAGTGGTTCTTCCCTTCTTGAGTACTCCCCTCCCTTCTTTTGAGAACTAAATAAATATGGGCCTTGCAGAGAAGGTCTTGCTCTTAGCCCTGACAGATTCTTGAATTCTGTGAGAAAGTTTTCATCCTCCTGGGGCCCTGAAATCATTCCATTCACCTCTTTTTATTTAGCCTTCACAGTACACTTGTTCAGGAGATTGTGGACCTGATCAGCCCACAATCACCAAGGGATATCATAACCCAATACCAACTGGTACCTGCTGCCCCATTCCGCAGCATCACAAATAAGAGAGACAGATTTGCAAACCTTCTAGGAAGACAATGTTCAGACCAGCTTCCTGGCATGTGTTGTCCTAGAGGCAAGGTATTTGATTAAGGGAGTGTACTAAGAGACATGGGGAAATGCGGGGCTTTTGGCTGGCAGAGGATGGGGTTGATATATCCTGAAGTGAAACCATCAGGATCAATGACTAAAACTGCTGCTCAGGCTACAAAGATGATTGCTATGCTTATTGCACATTTACTGTTTGCAAGAAACAATGCTGAGCATTCAGTTTTCTGAATCACTTTGCCTCTACTTGATGGAGGCCACTATGAAGCAGCCCTGAGCAGGACTTAAATTTACCAACTGACTTTCTTTTTCTTTTTTGTCTTTTTGAAACAGGGTCTTGCTATACAGTTCAGGCTGGCCTCAAGCTAACTTGGTAGCCCAGGCTGGCCTTGAACTCACAGTGGTCCTCCTGCCTCAGCCTCCAGAGTGCTGGCATTACAGGCATGTGCCACCACACCCAGCTAACCAATTGACTCTCCATGTTTACTTGTGAGTCTGTCCAAGGCCTAGGCTCCTCATCTGGAGATGGGCGGTGGATTCATAGTTAAGTGAACCCCTGTGAGTCACTAATCCCTACTAAGGCCTGTAATGGCAGATGAAGCCAGAAAACCTCAAAGGATAAGACAAGCTCACAGCCAAAGGACACCTGGATCCAACCTCAAGTAGATAAAGACTATAGCCTCAGGCATCTCACCCCTGGGTGGATGAATTTAATACCTTACCTGGAGAACTTCTTAAGTGGTTCTGCCCTTTTTGAGTGCTCCCCTCCCTTCTTTTGATAACTAAATAAATCTGGGCCACCCGGAGAAGGTGGTGTTCTTAGCCCTGGGAGAATCTCGAATTCTGGGAGAGGGCTGTGACCCTCCTAGAGCTCTGAAATCATTCCATTTGCCTCTTTTCTTTAGCCTTTGCTGCACACTTGTTCAGGAGATTGCAGACCTGATCAGCCCATAATGAGTAAGGGATATTATGACCCTGACATCTACTCTTGAGGCCCACCTCCGGCTCCAGCTTCCTCATCTGGCCTGAGGCTGAGGGACTGGGCAACAGAGCGCTGCAGGCCGGCAGGTCGAGAGGGAAGAGCGGGCCACTCACCCAGCAAGCATGGGCCAAGCAGCTCTTCCATGCTAGATCCTGTTTCAGGGGTGCAGCCCATGCCCAAGTGGACTTGGCCATGAGCTCATGAGATCGATGCTGCCAGCGCAGAGGACAGCGATATCAAGGCAGGCCTCAAGTGGCAGGGAAATGAATTCCTTCTGCAAGATGATCCAGCTCTGTGTCCCTCAGGACAGGTAAGAAAGAATGTGGAAAAATGATGGTCTAGCTTGCTGTAAGGGACACTATGAGACTGAGGAGGACCCTTTGATTGAGCAGAAATGGGCATTTGGAAGAGGTACCCAAAGACTTAGCCACTAAGCTTTGTCAAGAAATCATGTGGTCTCTGAATGATAAATTTAGAAACCCGTGAGGATCTCAAGTCCATAATGCAAAAGAAAAACTCAGAAAAAATTGTTAGATTCTCTCTGCTCTTCGGGCACCACTCACAGACATTCTCAGGCGAAGTGTTCTCTTTTGACCCCACCTAGGCCTAAGGATGGCCCCACAGGGAGAGTTCCTGGCACACTTGCTAGGGACAGCCCTTCCATTCGGTTGGAACGGCCCCATGATCAGATGCCCACCCTCCCAGGAATATGGTTCACCTCAATGGGCTTTGGAGTTTTCCTACCTGTGGGGATGTTTCAGAGCATCATCAAGGTCTATGCTCAAAGCCTTGCACATCTGGGAAAGTGCCAGTAGGTCCCCTGAGAAAGGCTCTTTGGGGAAACGCCACCAATTGGTTGAGCTCACAATCCGGCGCTCCAGACCAGTCTTGTTCTGTTTGGTATTCAGAGGAAGAGAAGAAAATCTTTAACTTCACACAGATGTCAGATTTTCACATTGTACAGAAGGAAGAAAATCAAGGCAAACTTTAAATTGCCGGTTAATTTTTAAATATGGCTAATATTTCTCATGAGCATCTTCTTCAGAAAAGGATGCCAGATTCCTAGTGTACACTAGGGATCTCAATCTACAAAATAATTTAGAATTTAGAATCTAGGACAGAAAGTACCAGAGGAAAAAGTTCAAGGAGAAAAATGGTTTCTTTGCAGGTAGCTCCAAAGAGTCCACAAGCTGTAGTATTTCCCAAATATTTTAAAGATGTTTTGTGTCATTCAGAGACTGTACACTGTAGAGATTTTAGGTATGCAATTTTTTTGGTAAGATACACAAAGCATACAATTCACCAATTTATTCACATTATAGTGTACTAGTTAGTAGTGATGTTTAGTTTATTTATAAGGTTATTTAACCATCACCATTCCATATCCCATTCCAGAAAATTTTCATTATCCCAGACAAACACCCTGGATCCCTTAAGCTGTTGTGCCATATTCTCTCTCCACAGCTCTTGGAAACCTCTCATCTTGTTTCCTGACTCTGGTTTTGCCTATTACAGATACTGTACGTAAGCTCAGTTACACAGTACACGGCCTCTTGTGTCTGGCTTCTTCCACTTAGCATAATACTTTCCAGGTCCATCTATGTATCACTATTTCTTTTTTTTAAAACGCAGAATAATTCACTTTGTATCACATGCCACATTTTATCTATTCATCAGCTGATACATTTGGGTTGTATATATCTTCCCAGCTAGTGTGAACAGTGCTACTCTGACTACTTGCGTACCTGCCATTTCTTGAGCACCTGTCTTCCAAATCTTTTTGTTATATACCCCTGAGTGGAACTACTGGATCACTGGGAAGAGAATTTTACTTAGAAATTTTCTTGAGGCCTCAAGAGAACAATTTTGTTAAGGAAGCTGGAGAATACCGAGCATGAATATAAATCCCATACTGACAACTCCAAGAAATCCAGCGAGGAAAAATCACAGGAGATTCACGGGAAGGGAAGCAATCAATTCTAAATCATCCTGGCATCAACAGAGTGGGAGGGTAACCATGGGCCATGGAACAGAGGATCCAAGTTCAAACCTTGTTATTGTAATTTAACTACTTGTGCATCTTTGGGCAAAGTCATTTAACCCTCTGAGCCTCTCGGTCCTCATGTAAAATAGGAATTAAGGTAGAGGATGATTGGTGATTTTGATGGTGATATTGATGTTGATGTTGATGATGGTGGTGGTGGTGGTGGCACAATTTTACTTTTAGAGTAGTTGAAAGGATATAATAAAATAAAGTTTAAGGAAATTCCATAGTACATTGCCTACAGTGGGATGGTTACTGAAAACTGGAATCAGAGTCTAGATGTGGTCCTGCTGGAGACGGAGGCAGTGGGGCTGCTCTCTGCTTCCTGCATGTACTTCCTGGCCACGCTCTTCCCATCAGAGTCAGCCAATGAAGCCTGAAGTACGCAATGGTGCCGGTTCCCATCTCGTGTGGAAACTAAGCCTTCCCCCTGCAACCCAAAGCTCATCCTCTCCATTGCCTGCCTTCCTGTAAAGCTTGACAACTTACCATATTCAACATTTTCACGAGTGACAGTGGAGATTACACAGTAGGAAAAAGATGATCACCTGGAAGACAAAAGTGTAAAAGCCAATGAAATTTTCAATAAATTTCTGCAAGGATTCTTCAAACTACTGTGGAGGCGATTGGTCTAAAATCTATATTTTTAATTAGATTCAAAACCAGGTGTAGGCCAGGGTTGTTCTGGACTCAGTGAACTTGTGACATAGAGAGGGCCTAGAAAGGGGGTCAACAGAAGGATTCTCTAGCTGTTTCTGAACAAATCTAGGGCAATTGATTGCAAGCAATAGAAAAGAATCTGAGTAACAATATGCCAAAAATATAATGCACATGGGGGGATGCTGAGATTGACTGGAAGATGCTGATGAGAAGAGGATGGTCACAGAATCCCAGAGAGAATTGGAGAACTGTCTCTGGGGAAGGGCAGGAGGTCACTGCTGGGACCTAGTACAAAGCATCAGGTTTGTCATACGCTGCCAGTAGGACAAACCAGCCCCCCCCCCATACTGTCTGTGTGGTTTGCATAGCCAAACTCTTAACAAGTGAGCCCCACTGGCCTAGATCAGCAGACACCTGATTAACTCTCCCAGCAAGTCTTTGTGTGGATGGGGGATGGGTGGGTCCTTGGAGCAGCACTGAGGAAGAAAAGAAGGGTGAGCAGGCAAAACCAGCAGAAGTCCATGGCACTTGCTGACCAAGAACCTCCACTGCCTCTGTGTCTTGCTCTTGAATAGTGCCTCATCTGCATTACAGCCACAGTGGGGGAGGTGGTTCATCTGTTCATTCAACAAGTATTTTCTGTGCAGTTGCCACAGGCAACAAAGGGTTGTTTCTGAGATTGGGTAGTCAGCCAAGTGGACATGATCACTGCCTTGCAGAATTTTAATCTTGCCTGGGCAAATAGGAGTTTTTCTTTTTAAATTAACTGGATTTTTTTAAATTGCAAAAGTAATTTATATAGACTCATTACAAGTGAGCCAATACAAAAGCAGGTAAAGAAAAACTAAATATTTACATAATATTATTTATTAGACTTATCTGTAGCCATTTAGTGTTTTACGGACAACAAGTGATACACAAACACACACATTACTAAGGCAGTTTGGATATTGTGTATGTGTGTGTGTGTGTGTTACCTGTATCTGTGTCTAATATCTGTGTGTATGTGTCTGTGTGTGTCTGTGTGTGCGCGTGTGCACGTGCGTGCACACGGGCCCGTGTGCATCTTTGTAATGTTACTGCTTTTATTCTTCAAAGTGAGATTATGTCAGAAATATAAATATTTAGTTAAAATAGATAATACTACCTCACTTTCCCAAAAGTGGGAGCAGTTTGCATTCATAGCACTGATTACTTTTTCCAATGCTGGGGATCAAACCCAGGTCCTCGCACATGCTAGGCAAGCATTACCACTGAGCTACACTGCCAGCCCCAGTGGCAA
Organism: Dinomys branickii; assembly: GCA_004027595.1. Taxonomy (NCBI): domain Eukaryota; kingdom Metazoa; phylum Chordata; class Mammalia; order Rodentia; family Dinomyidae; genus Dinomys; species Dinomys branickii. The sequence continues at coordinate 94,287 of PVLD010005070.1, read as the reverse complement.
TTTATAAGTGCTTTTCTCATACCATTCACGTATGAGGCATTATCATTACATGTATTTTTGCGAATCCAGTGAGTGACACATGGTTTCAGGCTGTTAATTTAACCTCCGTGGCCACCAGCATGGGTGAGCATTTTTAAATATAGGTTTTGGCTTTTAATTTTTTCTGCAAGATGCCTAACCATGAACTTTTCCTTTCACTGGGCCCCTGCAGCTTCCTCCGCAGTTCTCAGGAGCTCTGCATAAGAACACTAAGCTTTTGTCTGCTACATGTGCTATGAAAATTCTCCCATGTAACAGTTTTGTTATGTTGTTTTTATTATACAAATTATTGCATTGGTCATGGAAATGTTGAATGCATACTTACTTTGGCCATCTCTACTTTTTTTTTTTTTTTGTGGTACTGGAGATCGAACTCAGGACCTTGCACTTGCCAGGCAAGTGCTTATTCAACTGAGCTATAGCCCCAGCCCCATCTCTACTTTTAAAACTTGCATATCAAGTCAGTCTGGGCTGGGGGTATGGCTCAGTGGTGAGCACCTGCTTAGCACGCACGAAGCTCTGGGCTCCATCTCTATTTCCTTCGTTTGGATTTCCACCTTGCATGAGGAGAATTCTGCCACCCCCAAAGATACACAGTTGCTTCTCTGACCCCTTTTCCACTTAGGAGTCAGAATGGCCTTCAATTTCCCAGATTAAAACCCTTCCTACCTACCCATTTCCTTTGATATAAACTGACCGTGGCTTAGGAATCTGAGAAGAGTGCTCCAAGCAAACGAAGACCAGGGAAGCACAGAATGAAGTGCTCCGAGCCCCAGCCAGAACGTCCCATGCCTCAGATTCACCTCAGTAGAGAGAAGGAAGCTGGGGTTCAATCTGAGCTACCCTATTCTTGCCTCCTCTGACTTAATACCCAAGAGCTTTAATAGCAGATCTTGAAATCCCGGGCATCTCTGTGTTTGATCTTTTTTCACCCCAGCAGGGAAGTCAGTTCCTAAGTCTCTCTGAGTGGCCAGGAGCTTCTTGTGATGGTCCCTCAGCTCCCAGACCTCCCTGCACCCTGACCAGGAGTCCTTAGGCTCCTCTCTACCGGCTGACCTGAAGGAGCCAAGTCCAAGCAGTACTTGTCACTAGATGCCCCTCTTGGTCTTGACAGCAGATGAAAAGAGCCAGTTCTGCTTGGAGTTCAGAAGCTCTGTTGCCCACCACGGGGGTGTTCACAGGGGAAGCGTGTGGAATGGGAGAACACTCATTGCACTGGTCTCTGAATTACAGGACAGCTGGAGGCTGGCCACTTTCTGAGCCTGAATCCTGAAAGCGCTCACAACATCTGGAGCTCACCTTTTTTTTCCTTATGGTCCAAGATGCTTTGGTGGGGTTCTTGCCTTTGGTTTCCTAGGGTTGTTGTGGGTACCGTAGAAACAGCAGGGAAGATTCTGAGCACTTCCTGTTCCAGGTTCTGGTTTCAGCAGAGCAGTCAGGGTCTCTGGTTTCAGAGAGGCTAGAGCCATCCCGAGGGGAAGCCTGTGAGCCACAGATTCTCACAAAGACCACCCGGGTGGTACACACTTCCTCCCCATCTCCCTTCACAGAGGCAGTGCCATTCCTGTGCCTGAGAGTCATGTTCCCTTTCAGTACCTGGGCCACCTCTACAGGGGTCTCCAGGAAGATCAGCCTCCCAAATCTCAGGCCTCATCTGTGAGACCAGACTGGAATTTCTCAGGTCCCTCCCAGCTCTAGCATTTGAAGGTGTTCTATTTCTAGTTTCACTTTCCAGAATGTTTTGAAATACATTTAAAGTAAAAATCAAGTTTCACATTATTAAAAGCTATGGCCTAATGGGTTACTTAGTTGGTGGGTGATTTTTAACCTGCTGTTCCCAGGATCTAAGAACTGCCTAATAAAGACAAGAACAAGAGGCTCCATGCCAAGGGCCAGGGTGGAACCATACAGTGTCCTCAGCAACTTTTTCTGCAAAGTCTCTGCCCCCAAACTCAAGGATGGGGAGGTGGTAGCCACATCAGTCATGCCCACCGGGAATCCTAGCTGATCAAAAGCCTGGACCACTGCCTTAGGGCTTGCAGAGAGCCTGAGTCATAGTAATAGGAATGTGAAATCAGGCAGCTCATGGGACCCCAGGACTGGTTTCCATGGGCTTCTTCATACCTCTCTCAAATCAAGTAAATTGTAAAGCAGTGCAGGAAGGTGTCTTCTCTGTCTCCCTGTTGATTGTGTTCTGGAAAATAGGAAACACTATACAGATGTATTCAGAGGTTTGTAAGATACTTTTGAATTTACCTCCTTCCTCAGCCCCCAAATCCTGTTCTGCTCCTCCTGAGGCCCATTCTCTGTGCAGTGCAGTTGGTTACTGTAGGAGGGTTTTGTGAGTGACTTACCTGTCTCTGCATCCCAAAAGCCTGAAAGTCAAATCTGACCCTTAGAAAGTGCTCAACAAATGTCTTTAGAATTGGCTAATTGGATGTGCTACTTAGCCACCACTCTGCCTTTGCACATGGATGAGCTTTGCCTGTGTGCCCACTCATGCATGTGGGTGCAAGGCTGTGTCTGGGTGGGTTATGGTCTGGTGTTTGTACCCAACTGCGGTGCCCTTGTCTTTGACTACATTCATGTATGCTTGTGTGTTAGGAGAATCGTTTACTGTCCAAGCAGCCCCCGAGGTGCATTTTGATTCAGAGCAATGTCTCCAGTTATGCACTGGATTGGGGGTTTTGAAAAGAAATGCAGGAAGTTCACTACAGGGTGACCCTAGTGGTTGCCACTAGGCTGGAGATCAGCTGCTGCTCAGGGTTATGTGTTTGTTAGAAGCAGCAGTAAACCACTGTCAGATCTGAGGAGGTCTAAGGGAAGCCACAGATGCTCACCTCCCAACTTAGCACCGCAGAGAGGTCAGCAGAGGTTGGGAGGGTGTGCTGGGGGAGAGCCGGAGGGAGAAGAGGAGCCGCAAGGAGCCAGAAACACTGCCTTTGTGTTACAGGTGGGGGTGAGGGGGGCCGAAGCCCAGGTAAGGGCTTGCCCACCCTCCCTACTGACCCTTGGGTGCCCCCTCCTCACAGTCCCCACTGAGAGCAGGTAAAGAGTATTGCTGGATTTATAGGCACAAATTCACAGGCAAAATATTTTGACAACAAAAATAATTTGAGTTCTAAGACCAAAGTCAATTGTCATTAACAGTAAATCAATATTTTGTGTACACACACACACACACACACACACACACGCATATATTTAACTGAATTCTTAATCATGTTTTTCACCTGGTTGTTCACTTACTGTTGCACTGCATGTTTTCTCCCACATTCCTGAGAGTGATACTTAACAGCGATGCTGTGTATTGTGATGCAGAGACTGATAGTTGATAGGCAGCCTTGTGTTAGATATCAGTGGCTCGAGGTACAGGCCCTGCAACCAGGCTGTATCCCTCTGCAGCAGGGAGCGAAGCTTCAAACAGGTAGCCACACAGATGTACACACATTCATTTTGAGTCTCTGCTTTCCCCAAACATCATGGTGCACTCTGTTCCCCTGTATTGAGTCTGGTCTGTTGCTTACCCCAGCACAGTGCCAAGTCCATGTTGTGTGTGTGTGTGTGTGTGTGTGTGTGTGTGTAGGTATCTCAGAAGTCTACACAAAAGTAGATCAGCTCTCTATGCTTCTTTCTCTTCATTTGCAAAATTTCCCAAGTACTTGCCCCTGGGATGTAAGGCCTCACATGAGATTTCATTCAAGAAGTCTGACATGTATTCATTACCCTGGACCATCTTGACATCGCTCTTGCTCTCTGGGTGCCACTTGTGCAACAACTTTCTGAGAACAGAGCCTTCGGCTCCCCCCTAGTGGCCACGATGGGGAAGCACCGCAGGTATCACAGGCCCCACCATCCCTTAAGCAGAGCCCCTGGCCTACTGAACCCATCACTTTCTGCAGTGTGTGAGCTCAGGCATCAGAGCCTTCGATCCACACTCAGCCTCCTCAGCACATGCACGCCTCTCAGAGCTCCCAGGAGCTGAGCTCGAAGCCAAAGTCAAGGAGGACACACAGACATGAGCGGGAACAGCTCTAGCACGATTTTCTGGAGGCTCCACCTGGTAGAGCTCAGCCTGTGACGGGGGTACAGTGGCCCAAGCCCAGGTAAGGAAGAAGGGCGGGATGTACACCCCACATTCTTCGGGGGGGGGGCAAGGCACTGCTTCCTGCCTCGCCTGACTTGGAGCACTGGTGAGAACTGGGCGAGCTTTGGATCCCGAGAACTTGCCGGGAACAGAAGAGCTCAGCGTTTTGCTGCAGCCCCAGAACTGCAGTCAGTCAGCAGGGAACGGGAGTTTGCAAGCTCCTGAAACGGACCTGGGAACCCTTTTAATTGGGAAATTACGTGTTTACACCCAGAGAAGATACATCCCCAGAAAAGGCTTGTGAGGCCCCACAATCACTAGCCAGGCCCACTGGTAAATGTTTTCTCTGTGTAACGCTGGTATATAAAGACTGGGAGAGGTGGCTGGCTGGATAAACCACCAATGAAGAAAAATAGGAAGGCACGTGAAAACACGGAAATACAGCTTCATCCAAAGAATAAACAAACCTCCAAAAGCCAGCTATGAAGAAGGGGAAATTGATGAGTTAATTACCTGGCAAGGAATTAAAAATAATCTCCAGTGTGCTACAAAGGTGGAGTAGAAGGACAATGGCTGATCTCAACCCGTGAGGATCCAGAGGCCGGCCCTCCTTTCAACAGCACTATGGGGAAGTACACATGAGCTCTTGCGCCCAGAGAGGTTAAGTGACCTACCCAGATCACACAGCTAAAGGTGGCAGAAGTGAGACTTTAGACCAGCTCCTCACCAGGGGCAGGTGCTAGCAGTGGCCTTTCCTTCCCACTTCCTGCCAAATCACCCCAGGGAAGTAAAGGACCTTGGTCATCTCTGCTCTGACCTTCTCCTGTGGATACAGGCACATCTCACGCCTCTGGCTCACCTGGACATAGCCCTTAAGGGCTTCCAGGGTGAATCACATGAATGGAAACCAAGCGCTCAGTACCCACATGAAGTATGCTGACCAAGAATGGAGGACAGAGTTGCATCCCTGGCCATGCTAGGTTGCTGAGACAAGTGAGCCGACAGGCAGAGAGAAGCCTAGGGGACGAGTCACTGCCTCAAAGGGAATCTAGCCCTGGGGGAGAGAGAGGCTCCCTGTTTGGCAGAGGGCTCCCCAAATTTAAAAGTATGTTTGTATCAGGTTGTAGCCCAGGAACAGAGCTGCTGCTCAGCATGCAGGAGACCCTGGGTTCCATCCCCAGCACCAAGGAAAGTGCAGCTCTTCAAGGGGTCAGCTGGGCTGTCAAGGGGGAAAGTGCGTGTCCTTTGAGAGAGAACAAGACAGCATCTGAAATTCAGAAGTTAGTGGGGAATTCACAGCCAGGTCTTGACCATAAATAGTCACAGAACGCGAGCACAGGCCAGGGCACTAGGACGGTGGTGGATTAAACAAGACCACTCCATGAGCGTGTCTAAACACACAGAACGTTAACATTCCCAAAATCACAGAGAGGTCAAGCACCTGTCAGTCTTGGCTCCTTGACCACTGCAGCCTTACCTCACTAAGTACGGGTCTCAATAAGACTCACCGAAAGCCCAGTCTTAGAATTGTTCCCAGCCCTCACCAACAGCATCCTATACGGAACAAAAGGTGCTTCATTAACCCCTCCCCTGAACCACCCTCTCCAGGTCCAAATCCTGTGTGATGCCTTCGCAAGCCCCTCTGCCAGCACAGCCTCGTGGCTCCCCCTGGCGGATGTCCTGCCTCACTGCAAGGAGCAATAAACTTGTGTTTCCAGTGGTGTTGGACTAGAGCAGGGACACCTGTAGCCGAGAAGTCACTGGCAAGGATTTACCAAAGGAATATATTCATACGTGTATATAAGGGCACACATGGAAAGCCATATAAGGGCCCCCATTCCCAGGGGGACCCAGGGGACTTTGTACCATGAATGCTACAGAGCCATTCAAAATGAACAGCTGTATTTGATATAAAAGTTTCACAGTTTGCAGTACACTGGGCTCCGCAAACAGCACCCAGGCAAGTATGGTTCACTGAGAAAAAATAACTAAACATGGGCTGAAGGAAAAACACAGAAAGGATTACTGCTGAGCTGAAGGAAAGCCTGATGTAAAAAAAAAAAAAGTGTTGCCAAGGCTGGATAAAGTGAGGAAGGTGAAATAAATCGGCTCCAGCAGCTTTTAACCCTTGTCTGTAATTTAGCATCCTGTATATAATTCAATCATTTAAAAAAATACTGAAATGTAAGGCTGTGCATGATTTGCCTGTAAAATGTCTTTTGGCATGCTTCACCTACCACTGCGCATGTCTTTATTTGGGGGAGTGCCTTGTCTGTTTTTTTGGAACATGTCTTTAGTTTCCCCTGCGGTATTTTCAATAGCTACTAACCTTGCCTGATACAGTGCGGGGGTTGTAACTGGTGTGGAAAATTACAGCAGGTTTCTGCTGGTGTACAGTATGGGTTATATATAGGGATGGTCATTTTTTTCCTCTGTAGTTGTTTCTGATGCACCTTATGTAAAATAACCATCAACTACATATCACTCTAATTACAAAACAATAAAACTTGCAGCTATTTTTTTGACATTCAGAATGCTTCTAAGTAAATACACAATTTTACCAAAATATTTCAAACTGGATGTGTGGCAGTGCATGCCCACTCCCTAATTCTGCCTACTTGGGAGGGAAGGCAGGAGGAACGCAACTTTGAGGCCAGCCTGAGCAATGTAGGAAGACCTTGTCTCAGTAAAACCTAAGAAAGGCCTGAGGATATAGCTCAGTGGTAGCGTTCCCTGGGTTTGACCCCCAGAACTACAAGCCCAACCCCTTACTGTTTAACATGAGGCTCAGATTAGAGGATTAGTTGGGAAAAAAGTTTACAAATGGCATACGGGACGCCTGCAGATGGCTGTGTGGGTCTGGTACTGCAGAACTCCAAATAACCTTGCTTTTCTAAACAAGTAACACATTTCATATACCAAAAAAAGGGTAAAATACATAAAAATATCGACAGCTTCTTGCTCTGGAGATTATGAGTGGCTTTCTCCCATAGCCATCAATGTTTACTACAGAAACATATATAATACAAATACGTAAGGATTTACAAGACTGACATAACGGGCACCCGCAGACTCAAATAAGGAAGCATGCGGAGGCTGTCTGCGCACGGGAGACCGAAGGATCCAGTCGCAGCTCTGGAGCTCACTGCAGTGAAGTGCGAGCCCGCAAGGGGAGGCCAATGGGTCTGTGATGGAAGGCTGGACCGTCTATGCTGGAAGGCCGAAAGATCTGCGCCGGAAGCTGAAGGATCTGCACCGGAAGCTGAGGAGTCGGTGCCGGAAGCCAGACCCTAACATCCACCGTGAAGGCAAAAACTAAGAGCTCCTCCCGGGAAACGGCAGTGTCTCCCCTTTACGCCATCCAGGTAACAAGCCGCTCTAAGGTGTGGAACTGCTGAGCCAATTTAGTCGAGTTTCTCTTACTCAAACTGACAATCAACCATTACACTCCTTTACCTACAATTCTGGTTTTTTAAATCAATGGAAATATTTTATTTGAATAAAAATAAAAGAGCAGTGGAGGTCAGAACCTGGGGCTAGAATGAAGGTTTGGCCCAGGCCAGTGAGCACCTGGCTAAGGGGGCATGGCTAGACCAAGCAGGGGAGCTGGGCAGAGCGAGGGAGGTGGTCCCTTGCTCTGGCTCAGGTGACTGTCAAGTGATGTTGATGGTTACACCAGAGGTCCGCGGGGCAGGGACAGCCCACATGCAGCAGAAAGGAAACATTCTTAGGTGCCACGCATGCCCACAGCCACCTGTCCTTGGAGCTGATGGGGTCAGCTGACCTTCATCCACCTTCTAAGTCACAAAAGCAGCCCTCACCCTACCCTATGCCCCATAACTAGGGCTACCAAGGGTCTTCCCAGCCAGTGAGGGGTAGCCCAACATCAGGGGAGTAGAACAAAGCCACTGGGGCTGGGCCAGGGAGAGGAAGCTGAGCTAAAGGCCATTAGGGGTTCAGAGGTGCTTTATACAATCCGAACCCCTATCACATACCTACTGTGCCCCAAAAGAAACACCCATACTCTAATCCTTGAGGCTTGTGAACGTGACCTTATCTGGCAATAGTCTTTGCAAATGGAACCGTGGCTCTCAAGATGAGATAGAGCATCCAGCATTTGCAATGGGCTCTAAGCCCAACAGGGGAGGCTCATAAAAAAGGAGACAGAGAATGAGGCAGAAATACGAAGAGGAAAGGGCTGAGGATATAGCTCAGTGGCACAAGTACCTGCCTGCAAGTGCAAGGTCCTGAGTTTGATTCCCAGCACCCAAAAAAGAAAATAAAAAGAAATACCAAGAGAAGGCCATGGGAACACAGGCAGAAACAGAAGGGTCGCATGCACAAGCCAAGGAGTGCCAAGGATCCTGGCAACCACCGGAAACAGAGAAAGGCAGGTGGCAGATTCTCCTGTGCAGTATCCAGAGAACCAACTTCTCTGATAATTTGAACTTTAATCCACAGGAGAATAAATTCCTGCTGTTTTAAGCTGTTAAACTTTTGATGGCAACCCTCGGGAAAAACGTACATACACACCCTTCTATCTCCTCAGTCCTCCTGTCACCCACCCTTCACCCTGAGGTCCCTGAGCCAGGCCAGAGCAGGGGAGGAACTGGACAGCAGGCACCAGCTAGGTGTCTTCACCACTTGCCTGCCTGATGGAGCGGCTCACCTCTTCCTTGTCATTTAGAAGGGAAGGGACAGCATCTCGACGCTAATCCTCACACACTAGGACTGAGCTGCCAAAGTGACAGCCCATTACTTCCTTGACCCAACAGAAAGAAACAGATTTTGCCCCCTGAAGGCAGACACTTTATACCTGAAAGCTTTTGTTTTTGTTTTTTTTTTGTTGTTGTACCGGGAATTGAACTCATGACTTCAGGCTTGCCAGGCAAGCACTTATGCCATTGAGCTATATCCCCGGCCCTCAGACACTTTATAAAAAGAAAACCTAAGCTAATCCAGGGCATCCCCTTAATTAAATTTGCAAGTCAATATTTCTCATTAGCTTCATTTATAAACCCCCACACCATAACGAAGGAAATGTTACTTAAATCCACAAAGAAGGAAGCCCAGACAACTGAGCCAAAGAGCAAAAGGCCAAATCTGATATTCTTTAACAAAAGCAAGAAAAGCCTCAACCCTTCCCAGAAAATAAAGCACAGCCACGCTCATTGCCAAGATCCAAAGAAAAAAATTTATTTACAATAGAAGATTTTATTTGAAACATGCATTCTTTAAAACAAATCAGCAAATGTGGATCAAGTTTACACTCCTTAAGGCAAGAGTCCCTATGCACGCTGTACATGTTCATATTAAATCAAAAGCTGCTCACCCTGGGAATTCGTGTACAAAGGGCAAGGCCAAGGTCGGCAATTTGTCTTTTATTAGAGAATCAGACAATCTCCCTGATACAGGAACTCTGAGGTCAACTTGCTATGAATTATACTAGGAAAATGCAAACCAATAGCAAGAAATCCTGATAGTCTCCTTAGTACTGCATACAATCAAATCAAACGTTATTTAGAAAGGAAATACAGTAGTGCATACGAAAAGTGAAAACAGAACCTGTCCATGTAACGTTAAGGACAGCAATGTGCCAACGGTCATATTGCACGCAACAGTCAAGTCCACACATTTGGTTCAGAGTTAGCTTTTCCCCATTTTGGCAATCAGTTCATCACAAATCTTGGTGAGCTCTTCTATCTCTTTATTCTGAAAATAAAGACAAGAAAGAAGTTTCTGGTGTTTGAAATCTGGGAACTTTATGAGGATGAGGTCTGCCCAGCCTCTTGGTCCCCTCAAAGTAATCTAGAGCAAGAAAAAGAAATGGCTTGGAACCACACAATCTGGTCTAGCACACGGATCTAGTTGTGTGACCTTGGGCAAGTTACATAGCCTCTTTGAACCTTGGTCTCCTTATCTTTAAAATGTAAGTGATAATGTCTGTCTGAGAAGTATATGAGGTAAGAAATGCAAATAAAAAATAAGAAATGCAGAGGGACTAGCACAGAATATAGGGTTAATCAGTACAGTTCCTGTCTATTTGCCTCTGAAGGACATGCTCTGGGGTAATGATGGTCTAGGCTGAGCTTTTTGGTGGCCTTCCGGAGAAACTGTACAAGAAAGGTCGTGAGATTCTATTTGGATAGGAACACTAGCATTATTTGGAAGATGTCCCAGAGGTGTTGCTATGGAGACAGGTGTGAATGAGGTAGCTTCAGGATGTTCCTCATGACGTACCTTGCACATCTTCTGAAGACCAATCAAGGGCAACCAACCACACAGGTGTGTAGCAATTATTTCCCAGCCTGTATGACGGGATCCAGTGAGATGGTCCTATCATGCAGACATGGCTTAGCTGTCAGTGAGCTAGACACTGAGTCCCCGGACTGAGCTGCTTTAACTGCACGACAGTCTCTAGGGGCCCTCTCCAAGGGGACCGGTCTATCACATCCTGGGTACATTTTGCAGCCCACATTTCCTCAAACTCTCTGGGAGGTAAATCTTTAGCAAAAATCTGACCCTGGGGCTGTACCGAGGCCCTTCCTTGGAGACCCTGGGACTTTCTGGGACATGTTCTAGGTGACAGCCATGAGCTGTTTTAAGGGTAGGACTCCTGGTGCCATGAGTCATACAGCCATGCAGGGGGAGAACGAGCCTTTTATAGTCGAGGGGGAAGCACAGCCTACCACCGGCTGCACTACTTCCCGCGTTGAATGTATGCTCTGAGTCATGAATCAGAGAGGGGCTGCTGGAAGACACGCCTCTGAGTGGGATCGTGGGCTCTGTAGGACCATGAATCCTCAGGTCATTAGAATCAATACCACTACTGCCTTGCCAGGCTGCTAATGACAAATGTTTATCTTATTGGAGTGCTTGCTACGTGCCAGTCACCATGCTAGACATTCTGGACACTGTGGCCTCACTCAGTTCTCATGACAGTCACTTACAGAAGTCATTCATAACCCCCTTGTTTCAGTGAGGAAACCTAGGCTCGGAAAGGTTGAGCATGTTGCTTAAGGTCACACAGCCAGTCACATGTGGCCAGCCTGGAATGCAAACTGAGGTTGATCTGGCAACTACATAACTTTGTTATTGTACTTACTAAACAGAATGCCAAGTGACTGGTGGCTAAGAAGCCTGAGCAGATCCGTTAGATCTTGATGCCTGGAAGAGTTCCAAGCTCTCTCCTGGGATCATCCGCCACCATCAAACAAACTGCCCCATGGAGGAGCACAGCTCAACATGTCCGGTGTATTTGGCAAAGTCTAGGCTCTTTCCTTTTAAAATGCAATTCACGTACTAAATTATCTGGTAACCGTTAGGCTTTTTCATCCTGGGAGGAAAAGGTGGACTGAAAGCAGCGATCTGTGCCATGCACTTCCCTTCCAGCTGTTTGGACTCTGGAGACCTAGGAACACACTGAAGGATACAGTTGTGCCAAGTCGGGGAGGACTTGGGACCTCAGGGAAATTCACGTCTGAAATGTTTTCAGAGCTGAAGGGAACCTACCACAAGCCCTGCCCATCGCTGTACGGAGGGCACAGTAGGATGAGATGGGCTTCTTAATTCCCAGGGCTCCAGCCCTAACGTCATCTAAGCAAAGTGTGACTGAGTGTTGTACCGGGGCAGAGGTTACTGCTGTTTGGCCAAGGTGTCCCTCTAGACCATGCTGGGACCTCAGGGTGTTTCTCCAGGAGCAGAGGCCATCTGGGAGACAGGCTGATGCTCCGCTGCCTACCAACGCCAGGTGCCCCTCAATGCCCACATGTACAAAATGTCTTGCTACCCCAGGCTGCTAAGCTCTGAGGACCAGGGGAATCTTAAGGCTCAGCAATAAACGGAAAGGAAGCCACATGTCTAGAAACCTCCCTCATTCAAGAAACACACCAGGAGTGGGCCCGCCCCCACGTAGAGAGACTTGGCCTCACTTGCCCAGCGCTCTTAGAGCACTCCCGCCTGCACGCTCAGGGAGGGGGGGACACATAGTAGGCTGAGTATCAAATGGAAATTTGGGAACCTGGGGACAAGCTGAGTGACCTCAGGAGGTTTGCCCCTGTCCATGGAATAAGGGGACATCTCAGCCCCTCTGGCCCTGACACTGTCTGATCTCTGCGTCAGCCGGATGCCTCAGCCTGGGGCTGGTGGATACCCCGTCCACTCACTAACAGGCACCCTGGATGCAGGCGCTCAAATCAAGTACTATGCCTGGCACATTAGGGGTCCTTAACAAACTTTGTACTAATGAATGAATATTGTAAAGGGATGAAAAATGGAAGTAAAGATCTAGAGAATTTCAAAAAAGGAAGAAAGGAAGCCCATCTCAGGGCTGGTGTGAAACTGGACCTCCAGAGGAAGCTACCGGTATGCTCATGGAGAACTGTGCTAGCTCTACCTCTTAGCTCCGCTCCTTGTATCTGCTGGACTGGCCAGCAGCAGGACGGCACCAGTACCCCCCCCAGAGCCCCCACTCTTAGGCCATTACCTTCTGCTCCAGTGTTCTTTCCAGGGCGTCCACCCGCAGCTGCTCCTTCCGTAGGCTGGCCTGGTAGGCAGCCTGCTCCTGCTGGGCCTTGCCTCGAACCTGGGCGATTTCAGCATTGGCCCTGGCAGAACAGTGGACTCACAATGATCCTCCTTTGTCACAGGTGTCCACAGATCCTGACAGGTTCCTCCTGCTTCCCTCTTCTCAGCTCTGGGCAGCAGAAGGGACTGGCTCCAACCCCATCAACCGGAGCCCAAACACAGGAGCTCAGTAAAGCCCCAGCCCCCACTCCCCACAAGGCAGAAATGCTTTGGGCACCTGAGACATTTACAGCATATACCCCCCATCACAGTGGATGCTAATCGAGAGTGTGCCCTTAGCACTGGTCATACCAAAAAAAGCACATGATCGGCTGCCCTCCCCAAAGCACTGTCAGGTAGCACTGGATCTCCCAGCTGGGTACGAATGCATTACCTGTCCAGTTTCTCCTCGGCATGCACCTTCAGGGCCTGGTACCTCTGCTCCTCTTTCTTCACTCGGGACAGGTACTCCTGCGCACATTTCTTCAGCACCTCTTCATTCTGGAATGACAGAGGATGGGGGTCAGGGTCACAAGAAGAAATGCCAGGAGTATCAAGAACCCCACAAGGCCAAGTCTGGCTTCCAAGCCTTCAAGGATCCTCCTCCTCAGTCAGCTCAAATGGACCTTCCAAAGAGCTCCTGCCTTTCCTCCACACACACCCAGCCCCTGCTCTGCCCACAAGTACAGACACACCTTGCGGAAACCTTCTAGGACTTCCTTCATCTTCTCGTATCTCCTGAACAGGTCGGCCAGAGACTTCTCCACGGAGTTCAGGTCGGCCAGGGCCTGCTCCTTCTCCAGGACCAGCTGCTGCACTGTTTGGTGGGATACTGACTTCTCTCTTTGTTCATCCTCTGGTAGGAGAGATGGGACCAAACCTGAAATCTATACTGGGTCCCTGGGGCCAGCCAAGCTCTCAGATCCAACTCAGCCTAACCAGCAGGTACATCTCAAAACTCAGCTTTCCCGTGGAACGGATCCAGTTCCTAAAGGCCTTCTGGATGGTCTGTCAAGGATGAAACCTACAACCCTAACATCCCAGACCTGGTCCCGTATAGGTGGAAATTAGCCATTATCCTTTAGCCTGATCAAGGCAGCCCCTTACAAATCTATTCTGGAGACCCCAGTGATTCTGTTTTTCCCTACAGCAAATAGATCCAGTAGATAAAGAAGACATCACCACTGCATTTATGTGGGGGCAAGATTAAGGGGTGCTGTGACCTCGGCTTGAGGAGTGAGCCTCTCTAAAAGGTTAGCAAGACACAGATTAAGTCACTGGGAGAGAAAAAGATTTCTTCATCCCTAAAACATCCCATAAACAGAAGCACGCAAAACTTTCTCCCCTAACTCCTACTTCACACTGAAAGTTCCTTTGGTGCAGCAAACTAACCCCAGTGATGTGCGCCAGACTGAATGTGGGTCCAGTTTGGAGGGCTGATCCTGCTCTGAGGAAGCACCACTCTTCAGCCTGCCCCAGGACTCACGACCATCCTCAGCTAGTCTCCTTCCCTAGACACCCCAAGCACTATCTCTGTGCCTATGGGACAGGTTTCTCTGACCTGTCTACACACCACCCCTGCACACACCGACTCCAGGTGGCTGAGGGAGCAGGCGGGGAAGGCAGAGGCCTCACTCGGAGCTCCTGGGGGTACAGGACTTAGCAGACTTGCCTTTCTGTGAGCTGCAGCTCATCTGGGAGAGGAGGGCTGGGGAATCGTGTCTAGAAATGGTGATGGTGACAGCAATAGCAACCACGAGTTCGCCTATGCCAAGCACTGTGCTGACAGCTCTGCTTGGCGAAAGCTCTGAGCCAGCACCTGGTAGCAGATGAGCTTCCTAAACTGCAAACCGAGCCACCTCAGTCCTGCTCAGCAAACCCAATGCACTGTCCCCCGTGCTAGGACTGAACTCCAGACTCCTTCCCCGCGTGCTCTGCCCTCTGTCCTCCCCAGCCTCTCTGCTTTGGCCTGATGGCCTGTACAGCCAGGCAGCCCTGGGAGCCCCCACGCCTCCCTCCACTCACTCAGGACTCTGGTCCCCGTCCCTTCGGGCAGGTGTGGAATGTGCTCCCTCTACACCCCCTAGTCCTGTATTCCCCTCTTGGGAGCAGCGGACCCTCTGTATTATACCAGGCGTGCACATGCACACGTGTGTATATGCTGGCATGCATGCGTGTGTATGCATGGGTGCCTGTGTCAATGTGTGTGCTGGCTGCCCATCTCCCACTGTACACACGCTCTTCAGGGGCAGGCACCGGAGTCTGGTTTTTTTGTCTGTTTGTTTCGCCTACTGCTCTATCCCAGGCACGAAGAATGTCGCTGCCCAACTGACGCCTCCACACACTCCATGCAATGAGTAAACAGGTGAACCTCAGAGTAACCTAGGTGGAGATTTTTTTGTTTTCATTTACAGAAGGTGAAATGGAGTCCCTGTTCACTGAGGAAGCAGTGGAACGCAAACCCAAAGCCAAGGCCCTGATCATGACCACATTTTTATGTGGGGTTCCCATGACGACAGACTTGGAAAGACACAACTCCTGTAACAGCAGGGAGGTTTGGCCTGGGTGCTTTTCCCTGGTAGGTGGATGTCTTGCTGTCTTGCTATGTGCTATGGTGGGGCCACAACCTGAACGGACCCGATCCCTCACGTGGAAGTGCTCAAAGGTCCTGACTTCTAGGGGCCCAGGGCTTCATTTCCAAAGCTCAGTGGTTGTCATGTGTGAGTGTGCATTCCAGGCAGCTAGAGAGCCTGTGCACAGACTGTGCCTCCCAACCCCACTGGCTGGGGCCAGGAATCTGCACCACTAACAACCTCCTCATGATGCAGATGCTGGTAGCCTGGGAACCACTGGCCAAGATGGCTGACGGCCTCCACCCCTGCCTCTTTGCACTTTCACTACCAGCAGTCTGGAGCCATACAGGGCAATGGTCAACAGGTTCCTAAATCTAACTGCCCAGGTTTGAACCTGGATCTGATGCTACCCAGCTGTGTGACCTTGGACAGGAGTTTTGAACTCCGCATCTCAGTCTCTTCACCTGAACTCAGGAGTTTTTGGTACTGGGAATCGAACTCATGACCTCACACTTGCCAGGCAGCTGCTGTGCTGCTGAGCTATATCCCCAGCTGTCTTCACCTGAAATCAGGAATAACACTACTTCTGTCTCACTGGAAGAAGATCAAATGAGACTATATATAAAACTCACAACACAGAGAGAACCCAGTAGCAGTGACCCATTATCAACAGCACCTGTCCACAGTGAAGCCCATTAGTCTCCCCTAAATCTGTGACAGTGGGTTACAGTGACTCATGGGGTTTGGGGGATCTAATAGAATTGCCAGCAATCTGCTTGTTCTGCCCATTCTCCTCAAAAAGAACATTTCCATGTTTTATCAGTAAAGTTCTTGTTTTTGTTACATTTTAGGTGCTTCCTTAGTTCCCAGCACACTCCGGGCTGATATGTCACTGCCAGGTATACATTTCACCCAGAGAGGGGAAAGGAGCCATTTATCAACCAGAGTCCATCTGATTTCCTGGATCCAAGACGTCTCCTGCCTCAGGTTTCCTTTCCTCCCCATCTAACCGTTTTAAAAATAGAACTGCTCACTTCCCAGGAGACTGAGGTGATGAGAGCAGTGTGCAAATCTTTTTATACATGACCAATGCAGTTAGGTTCTTCAAATCAGGAAATCAGCCTGTGACCAGCAACGTGCTGCACTCGACAGGGGAACAATGCCTCCAAAGGCTCTTCTGACTTTTTCAGCAAAACATTATTACATTATGTGGCCAATGCAGCGAACACACCAAAGCAAAAACAACAAAATAGAAAAACAAAACACAAACAGGGGTTGCAATGGGGACAATTAGGGGAAAAGCATTTACTTACCAGGCTTGCCTGTTTGTTTTGCAAGCAAAGGGCAAGAAGCAACAGAAAATGGAAGCAAAACAGATAATCAGGGCAGTTGTTAGGAAAGCAGAAAAAAATCAGTTGCACAACCTGGAATGCAGAAGGCACAGAACTCTCTCCCTCCTTCTCTCTCCCTCTCTTTTCTAAATTCTCAACAGCCAGTATTGGAATTAGCTAAGACACATCTAATGAGAAGACAGTGATGGCAAGATCCATGTCACACGTGTGCACAGCCATCTGTGAAAGCTGCACAGGAGCCACAGAAGCAGAGAGAGCTGGCCAGGTGGGCTGCATTCGTGTCAGCTTCAAACTGTTTATGTTCACGCTGGTCCTGAACAGCTGTTCACCCCCTACCCCGACTGGTGCTGGTTAGGTAGGTAAAACTGGGAAAGGAAAATATGAAATCCGGATGAGGCTCCCTAAAAGGTTTGACCAGTCACAGCTACAACCAGTCCCAGTCTGGCCTCAGGCCCCTGCTGTCCTCTGTGAGGACCTGTAACAGGGACTAAACAATGACAACCATGGATGTGCCACCTCTCTGGCGGGAAAAGCTCTGGAAAAGTGGATAACAAAGGGAACAATCGTTGAGGGTGGGGAACAGACGCACCGAGAGATCACACTGAGTGACCGGGCTACTCCCAGCGAGGCTCTGAAGGGGTCTCGCAGAGCTACCCTGAAGGTATAGGAAATTGCTTAAAGCTCTTGGAGGGGCAACCTCTGGCCAAACATACCAGGTGTCCCTGGGGGACAGAGGTGGCATATGTGGTCATAATCCCTGCAGTCAGAGGAAAGGGAAAGCTGTCATTCTCTGAAGGACCATGTTGGAATTGTGTCGTGTACCCTCCTTACACTGTTTCAGACTGAAAACATCCTAGCTGTTCTCACTGCTCCCATCCCAGCTGCAAATATTCTGTGAGGAAAGCCTCAAAGTCTAGTGACCTGTTTATCACACCGGGACCTGCCCCTTATGCTCACTAGAGAGGCTGTCACACGTTTGATTATCAAGAGTCTGCTTGTGTCAAATTCGCCAGCTAACCAGGGAAAGATGGCTGTGGGCAGCCTTCTCTCAAGAGCAAAGCTCATGCCCTACAGTCCTCATCTTAACATCTGCATATGCATAATCACCAACGGCAGGATCACACATGTCTGTCTAAGATGTTTCCGGATGAGCTGTGGCAGGTCTGAGTGATGCTCTCGTGTCCCAAACCTCCAGGAGGCCAAACGTCTGCTTAGTTTGGCAGACATTTCATATTGGAAGATGTACAGTGGTGCCTTGGTTCACAAACTTAATTTGTTTTATAATTTTGGGAAGATGGCTGCATTTGTGTCTCTGGGGGGATTGCCATGGTCATGTTTGTCACCCCAGGTGGAGTTTGTAAATGGAAGCCAAATTTTGCCACACACTTTGTTCAGGAACCTAATTTTTTTTACAAACAGAAGCACTCATAGACCAAGGTATTACTGTAAATTCTTCATCGCCCTGACCGCTTTAATCAGCAGTTCAATTCCCAGAGTTTTAAAATGTTTTTTATCTTACCCATATGTGTTAACAAATTCTTAAACCAATTTAACACACTGCATTTGGTAGACAGCATACACAGTGAGACTGACACAACCAAGAGGTCTTTTCTGGAGCTCAAGGTGAAATGGCCTTGATTATAATAAACTATAATTAAAGCTCTTCTGAACCTGCTGCAACCGTGCATCCCTGTAATCCCAGTTACTCTGGAGGCTAAGACAGAGGACTCTAAATTCGAGCTCAGCTTAGGCAGTTTGGTAACACAATTTGGTAACTCAAATTTAAAACTAAAGGGCTAGAGATTTAGCTCAGTGAGGGGCCCTGGGTTCAATCTCCAGTACACCAGAACAAAAACAAACAAAAAAACTCCTTTGGAAGGCACTCGATAGTCACTTCACTGAGTTTACTGTTTACCTTGGGACTAGCTAGAGGTAGGATATGACTTACAAGTCCAAATGTTTGAGAGAGGGCTTATTTGCAAACTTGAACATATCAATAGTGGTTTGGAGTTTTTACTCCATTTACCCTTAGGGGAAAAAGATATTTTAAAAACTTATCATGAACCTAAAACTAAGTAGCTAAAAAAAAAAAATGCATAATCACCATCATGACCCACCATCACCAATCACCAATCATGACCCAAGTCATGGTATCACTTTTGAACAGTGATCATCATTGCACAAACTTGGGCTTGGTGCTTCTGTAGGCTCTTTTCTCATTATTAAAAAAGTAAAGAAAATAAAGGCCTAGTTGTAACTTGTAACCTGAGACCTTCTTTTATCAGGGGCCAAAGCAATTTGTCAGCGATAGCAGCCTGGGTGCTTTGTGAAGATTGATTTTGATGCAGTTTCTAGTCTCAGGAAGAAAGACCATTGGTATTGGCTGGCAGAGTTCTGGACAGTCACAGACGGGAAGGAGAGGGGACAGGCAATCACCATAGGCTCCACTATACTGACCCTCAACCCCTGTATAATGGCTGAGTGGGAGAATTTTGTCATTTGAGTCCAAACTAAAATAGGATTCAGGAATTTGATTCCTATTTCTTCCTACAGGCAAAAGTTAAAGTCCCAAACAACCCAGGAGCAAACTTCAATCTCTTCTGCCACCAGATGGACAGTTCTTTTGTGGCCTATGGACGTGGCCACTCTGTTCTTCACAGGCATGAGGAATGTTAAGCCACATCTGGATGGGTGTTCCAAGAAGGCCCAGCTCTCCACCCTGAGGCAGGCCAGCTGCCAAGCTATTTTTGTTCCTCCTGAGGACTTCCTGCTCTCCAAGTCTTCCAGCCTCGAAGGCCTCCCCCAGTTAGGAGACCTCAGGGCAGGTAGGAGCAACCAAGTCAGGCCACTTACCTATCATCTGTGCGATCGTCTTCTCATACTCAGCCACAATCTTCCTGGAAAAGACACAAAGACATGTTGGACCATGGTTTACTCACTCACAGATGCCTAGGAGCTGGATGCAAACAGCGTTACACCCGCACACAGCACTGTCCCTGCACACCCCCGAGAGCTTCTAAACACAGTGCTTCCCCCATACAAACCCTTCAGTCCCTCCACTGCTCAGCACACCAAACCTTCAGCCCAATGACTGAGGCCTTCTGAGACCAGGGCCTGATCTCCTTCATCCATCACACCACCTTCCGGCTGTCTTAGAAACATGGTGGTTCAGTGAGAACAAGTGATTTCTTTTGACTCTGGCTTTCTCACCTCCATGCCCATGTCCATAGTCACATCCCCCTCCAACTCCACTGCTCAGTCTTTCT
The DNA here is from genome assembly GCA_004027595.1 of Dinomys branickii. Lineage (NCBI taxonomy): Eukaryota > Metazoa > Chordata > Mammalia > Rodentia > Dinomyidae > Dinomys > Dinomys branickii. The sequence goes on along the minus strand of PVLD010005070.1, from coordinate 74,405 downwards.
CAAGGTCTTTCTCAAATGCTCTCTCCTCCAGATGCTTTCTCTTTCTTTCTATTTCTTTGGGTGGGGAGGTACCAGGAATCAGACTCAAGATCTTATGCTTGCCAGGCAAGCGCTTGTACTGCAAGGTTATATTCCGGCCCCCTCTCCTTCATTCTAACATCTCTGCATGTTCTCCCAAAGCCTCCCATATATCTTGGCCTCACAGCACATGAACCCTGTCTTCTCCACTGGAGGAGAAGCTCCTCAAGGCCTGTGCCACTTCTTACCTGTGCTTTTGGAGCAGGGGATGGTTTTAAAGGAACACTTCTTGGGAAGTCTAAACAGCAGCTGCACAGAAACCTAAAGTCTCCACTTAGAAATCTACTTCTTAGCTATCCTCAAGCAAAAGCAGAATGGTGTGAGTTGCCCTTGCTCCAAAGTCAATTTTCTGAAAGAAACCTCAGGAAAGGTTGCAGAGTTTCATCTGCATTATCCAGTGACGGTTTCCCCAAGAGAACCAACAGATGCTAATGGCCAAAGATCCAGGACCCAAAGGACAAAAGACCTCAAAGACTCAGGGCTAGGTGACCTACGCCCTGCTGATCTACATCAGGCAGGTATGTGGCTCTGAATCAGGAGCTGGGAGCTGCATTACCACCTGGTAAAGAACGACCTTTGAGTCTGACCTGAGGCTCTGGCGAGAAGTCAGTAAGGTTAAAAGCCATAACAAAAGCGGAGACCTTCCGCAGTCTGAAGACTTCCTATCTGTTGGGCATCTGTCCCTGGTTTCTTGACCTTCATCCCAAGATCAGATCCACAACAAGAAAGGTACCCATGACGGTGCCATCTTGGGTTTTTTGGAACCCTACACATCAGAACCCCTGTGTTTTCTGTGGATTAAGTAAAACCTTGCATCCGAGAATCACAGAACTACGAGGCAGGCTTGTGTCCTTTTAGAATGGTGCGGCCGGCATGGATCTAAAAGTGCTTTAGTGGACTGTATTTTCAGCTTATCTTCTCAGAGAACCCAGGAGAAGGTACTCTCACTGTGCCTGGCATCACCGCTGAGGATGCAGGGACAGGCAGACCCAGAAACTTCCCCAGGACCCCAGGGCTTCAATGTGGCAGAGCTGAGAAGTAACCCAGGTGTCAGACTGTGGAGACCTGGTTCACAGCCCTTGTGCTGTACAGTTTTGAGGCAGTTATTTACTCGCATGTTTAGATGAGAAAGGTGAGGCACAGAGTTAAGTACCAACCCAAAGCAACTAGGAAACAGCACGATTTTTTTTTACCTGGCCTGGCTCCAGAGGCTGCAGGGGCCATCAAATACCAGTGCTGCTGCAGCAGCTAGTGACCTCTGAAATCCTACCCAGAGGTGAACAGCACCTCTGGGCCCCCAGGGGGCAGAGGGGCCTTTTTGGTATGTCCTGTTCTTTTCAAGCAGGTGAAAAGCTACAGCCACTTACTACTCCCTACTTCCCCCAAAAAAGAGATCATTTTTAAAGGCTGAAAAATAATGCAGCTGCAGGGGTCCAGTATGGATGTGGAAAACCACGCTTGGTTAATTAACCTCCCCATATGCTGGGACAGAAGCATCAGTGGAAAGACAAAAACATACAGATTTTCAGGAAGATTCTACTGTGACCTAAAAAACACGATGTGATTACAAAGAAAGTCTGCTTGCTACTCAAAATGCTAGCCAAGAACGTAATTGATTTAGATACTCAAGTGGCACTCACCTCTGCAATTAAAGGTGCTACGTATTACATGGTGGCTATTTATTTCTATTGCAGAACAAATGAAAATAAATCATTCAAGGGAAAGTTGCATGGTGGAATTGGAGGTTGGCAGAGGGAACAATTTTCAACTTGCATGTATTTACTGTACTGAACTCCTTAGCCAATGGGCAGGCTGTCTTGATAACACTGATTTCCTGTCATAAAAATATGACCCTTGCAAAATGAAGAAAAGAGGACTTCTCCAGCGAAAGACACCCTGTGGAGGCCCTATCAGTACCAGCCACTACGAGGCCATGGGTCAGCATCCCCAGGCACCAGGAAGGCTGAGCCCCACCACTGACCTCATTTCCATCACCTCCCGCCGGCTCTCCTCATATTTATCTTTCCACTCCGAGACCTCTCTCTCCTTGGTGATGACCTAGTATCAGGGAGAAGAAGAGAAAGGTGAATTCCAAAGGAGTGAATTCCAATCTGACCAAATCAAGGAGATGGCAAAGAAATACGTTAAAACATTCTAGACCAAGCCCTAATTACATTCTGAGACTGACAGAACAAGAGACAGAAATAAACCAGAGATCAGACTTTTACAATGCCCACGGGGAAGGTGTATGCTTTTTGCTGCACATCAAACAAAGCTACACGTGTCTGTTAACATGGGGTCTAGATCACACCCCTCCCCCAGTGCCACACATCTTTGCTGTACCCAGAGAAAGTCTGTCTCCAAAAGACATGGCTTTGTGGCTACATATAACACTTTATCGGCTATACATACACATTTTTTGACTATATATACAATATTTACAAGTGGCAGGCATCATCTTTCCCACAGCAGCCAGAGTGACCCTTTTCCATGCCACACACCACAGTACCTCAGCTCTGGCAACCTGGAGTGCAGAGTCCAGGTCTGGCTGCTGGAACAGAAGGCCTGCAGGCTTTTCCACCTCAGCGGTCCCGATGCGGGAGTACAGGGCTGTTTTGGAGATGGAGACATCTGGTGGGTGAGCAGCCTCTCTCTGTGGAATGAGTTTTCATTTAAAAAACAAAAGTAAAAACAAAAACACTCCAGTTAACATTCACCATATAACAAAGAGGACCATACTCAGCCTGCTGTGAATTGCATTCATCCTCAGTTGCATGGTTTTGAAACAAAAAAACATCTGAAGTATGGGAAAATGCAAAGACTAATGAATGGGATAATGGCAGGTACAATCGGTGGAAATCCAACATTCTGTACCTGTGCAGGCAGACGGAGGCGCTGATAGTGGAGAAGCCTTGGCAACTCAGAGCCCTTGGTGTCAAGTGTGTCTGCAGCCAGCTTATCACTGCCATTTATCAGACACCGGGCCACTTAGGCATTGTGCTTAAGGACCAAGGTTATGATCCAGCAGGCTCCACTTCCCAAAGAAATTTTTGCGGGTGAATGATACTGAATTCTAGTCTATGTTTGCCTAGCTTTGAATAACCAGATTTAATCACTGTTGTAAGACTAGTCACATTTCAATTTAGGAGACCATTTGTTCGAAAGGATACATTTGAAAGGATGTGATTCACACAAAACTTCGGGTCTGCTGTATAGTTGTCAACTTCAATAAGCTATAGTGTCTGGATAGCACAGGTATGTTGCCACTAAGGCTGTTACATCAGTGGGAGAACTGAAAACTGGGTTAATCAACATATTCACATTTGCTGATTAGATCTGCAACAAGAGGTATGGACCCCCCCCGCCCCCGCCCCAACTGACACTGTGGTGAGGCATCTTAGCCTCCTGCAGGTGACAGATAGTAACCTCAGAGAGGTCAGGAGCAGACTATGATTATTCTTAGCTCAAAATGCTCAGCAGTTTGCAGCAGAACTGAAAAGCAGTGTTAGGAGCATCATCAATCCACTTGGCCAGGTTTGTCAGCCTACTTCTACCGCCACAGAAACAAACCAAGGGCACTCTCAGTCCTATTCATTAACCTCATGGTGCTCACAGCTGCCAAGGCGACCTGTGCCCTGGTTACACATCCACTTCAGTGGGACGTGACAGTGGTCTAACAGGCTGAATGGGGACTGCTCCTTCCTTGGGAAATTATGAGAATAAATTGAGTGGTGAACAGAACACCATGGTCTAGTAGAGAAAGATCTGGGGACAGAGGATACAGACTGACAAAATGCAGCAGATAAGATTAAAGAGCCAGCAGCAAATGGGAGGGCTAGACAGAAGGCACCCAAGCAGAATGTCTCTGTGATCACAAGAACCACCATTCTCACCTTACTATAGCACCAGGGACAGGGAGCCCTTATGAAAGGAATCAGCTTGGAAAGCTCAGGTGCAAGTTTAATGGATAGGACTGGAGATTACTCAAGGCTAGTTAGTTGTATACATGCAACATCCATCATCTAGGTTGTCCTGGAGGAGAACTCCTGTTGCCTTGATTTCACTGACCCCACCTGGCCTTCAGTCCTTGGGCTTCCCCTGAAGTGGTACTACATGATCAGATGGTCGGGGCTGGGAGCACACAGCCCCAGGCAACCAGATCCCACAGACTCACATGTGAAACGGGGTGCCAGGACCTGCTCAAGCTCCAGTGCTCAAGACACCTCTGTTAACAAGACACCTGACCAGAACACAAGTGACTAATCACAGGCAGTAGGAAGGCTGGGCTGTCGGAAGCAAAGGCGGCTCTGACCACAAGGTTCTGTATGGATGGGCTCCTTGCTGCTATCTGAAATGGTTTCCACAGTTCTACCTGACATGGAGAAACATGACAAAAGTAATGGGAAATTATACCTAGTACCTGGAAATTATATCAACACTTAATACCTGTACTTAGGAGAAAGTTCATAATCTTGAGAAAGACATAAAAGAAAAAAAAAACTGTATTTACTTTAAAATGTGTTCTTTTAAAAAATTAGACAATTTTAAAATGAAAAGAGTTATTAGAGCCCAAGAGTATCAAACTCAACTGGTCCTTTTGAAGACAAAGAAATTCAGGATCTGAGAGATTTAGCATAAATGTTTATCAAAATAATATTCATCTCTGACCCAAAAAAAAAAAACTGGCTCCCTTAGGTGTTAGGGAAAATTAATTTAATTAAAACTGACTTTACCATACTGGGCAGGAGGCAATTATCACCAATAAAAAATTAATGATCTTTAAGCTTTTTAAAACAAGGAAATGAATGGAAAAATAAATAAAACAATGATCTTTATAAGCAAATACAAAGGGATACTACCCTATAGAGTGATTTATGGCCACATTTCATTGCAGCCACCTGGTGTTTTTAGTAAAGGAACAAATGACTTTGAGACCCATTTGAATTAATGCTCTAATCAAGTATCCACATATTAATGAAATTCATCACACACAGTCTGGTTTCTCCTTACAGCCAAGAAATGTGTTCAAATGAAAGTAAAAGTTTGTCTCTCACTGATATTTTAGGATCAGATATTTTTAGGTTGGGCTTTGTTTCTCACATAGTTTTCTACTAGCTACTTTAAAGAGGCCAAAAAAAGCCACTAAAATCACAAACTGAAATGTAAAAATGGCCACAGGCCAGGCGGCAAGGGTCTTTGCAAGCAGTTTTAACCCCTGATCTACTCCTGAAGTTCTTGGCTCTGCGAGAATCCTTGGACCACCACGACCCCTTCATATCGGCAAGCCTTACAAAGACTGGCCTTCTGCTGGCCTTGTAGCCAGGGGATAGCCTGTCACTCACACTGACTCAGCGCTCTTTGTGGTCTTTCCTGTCCAAAGACCTTGGGGGTTTGGGCAGTAGCAGGATCCCTGCCCCAGAGCAGTCTAAGGCCAACTGTGGAGGGAACAAGTGCAGATCCAAGGCTTGGAGAGCCACATGGGAGAGAGGCCACTTGGGGTGAAGACCAGAGCCATGAGCAGCCAGTGGCCATGGCAGAGTACAATAAGTCTACGGAATGTGGACAGGTATTCAGGGGGTATCCAAGCCATATGGCACCAACCTTCTGGCCCTTAAACACAGGCTCCAGGTGATGACTATTCTGAGGCCTACAAGACAGCCCTTTCTTATTGCTCGTCAGACTGTTCTCATGGCTTTCAGACCTGTGTCCTTCTGTGATCTCACTGTCAAGTGGTGATGGGACGGTGTGGCTGGTGAAGAAACAGAACACAATACCAGGCTGCTTGCCAATGATACAAGCTGCCCCTAACCCAACTCCTGCTCCAGCTCATGCAAAATTCAGGTTCCTGCTCATCCAAGCCAGGCCTCTTGGAGGAATGAGACAAAGAAGTCTTACCACATACACTCCCCATGGTGCTGGTGCCACCACCCTGAAGCTCACCGCTGCACAACCTCATCCTTCAGGCAGGTCCCTAGAAAGCCCAACAGCTCCAAGATCACAAGCAGAAGTCACATGAGCCATAGCAATGGCCCTGTGCTTTGCACCCTTTGGAAAGCCATTAGTCAGGACATTCAGATTCTGTTCAACCTGATTTTTGCTAAACCTAGGGCTGCTGTGCAGCATATGCAGCAACCCTGCTCAGATCTGCCCCCTGGGGGAGAAACCAAGTTTGGCCAGAAGTATGTAGGAGGAAAGTAAAAATGCGATTGTAGCCCAACACCCCAGCTCCTAGGGGCCTCTTATTTCTGATGACTTTTGACTAGTGAAAAAGGAACCCTGCAGTTCCTCAAAGGCTAACTCAGCTCTGTCAGGCTAACACGAAATGACAGGTGAAGATACTCTAAGAAACAACCAGGTATACCCCCAGCCCTGTTCCTGCTCATTTTCATCCTCGCAATAGGATATCCTTTATTCCAAATGCCTCCACTTTTGTGTTAGCACCAGTTTAAGACCATACTGCCAGACAGGGCTGTCACCTGCAGCTGAAGTACAGCAGCAGAAAGAAGAGCAAATTAGATACCCAGATGCTGTTTTCTATGTCTATAAATCAGCCTTTTCTGACACAATGAGGGGCCATCAAGAATCTATGTGTGCAAGGAACCCACAGGGACCTACTTGCAGGTCCAAGAATCCCCCTCAGGTTGGCTAGCTACAGAAAGGACGTCTATTTTCCATGGGCCAGAGTTATGAGATAATGTATTTTCCTAAAGTGATACAAATTCCTACAGAAGAAAAAGATGTTCCTTATACTCCTAGATAGTTCTACCCCCAATAGACTATTCCTTTTAGCGTGCATATCAGAAACATGTAGTTAGACCCACACTCAGTAGATCCATGTCACACTATTTGCTAAATCAAAATTGGGACACATGGTCTGAGAATAGGTTGTAGCTGACAGGTCACTGACCCCTGTTTACTTGTTTGCTAAGGACCACCTCTGGCTAACTGCTAGAGGAAGGAGGCAGGATACCCCAAAATACTTCCAGCCCAACTGCAACTACTCAGCAGAATATGCTCAGTTCTGCATCAAACTTCTGTTCAGGAAAGCACTGCACCTATAGTAGCTGAACTTAGGCAACCCACTCTACTGTTAAGCCATTCCACAAGGACATGAAGAGATAAACCTAGTGTATGTGTGCGTGAGGGGTCCTCACTGCTTAATGGTTCCTAAAACTCTCATTTTCATAGAAACTTAATCCAACTTTACAGTTTAGCAACAAGAACAATGACACTGCTTATCTGTATTTACATTCTTACCCCTGCCTGCAATCCCAGAATTCCCAGTCTGGACACCTCAGTGTGACCGCCTCCTACCTCTGGGAGGAGTCCTTCTTTGCGCTACAACCAAGAGGACCACATGTGTGGGCCCCTGGGGCATAGCAGCAGCTGGAAACCCTGCTCTTGCACCAAGTACTGGAGCTCCTCCATGGATGAAACAGAGGCAAAAGAAAAACGAGGGAAAGTCAGAAGGAAAAGAAGCAAAGAGGAGAAAGCAGAGAGGGAGGAGGAGGGGAAGATTTTTACTACAGGACACCACACCACTGATCTGCATAATTGCTTGAGGCTGCGCTGGCACAGCAGTGACAGGCAAGCAGGTGTGACACAGGCCAGATATGCACCCTGCAAACCTGCAATGTGGACAAGTGGCCCTTCGCAGAGGACTGTCCACCAGTATCCTGCCTAATGTCTCGGGGCAGGTGTTGCTTTCACTTACTAATTACTGCTGATTCTCAGTGAAGTTAGATGTGAACTTGCAGAAAACAGAAAAGTTGCAAGTTATTTTTGTTCACAGGGAGGCAAATGATGTTTACAGAAAAAAAAAAACTTCAAAGGCAATGATTTTGAAGTCTTGCTGAGTCAGTATTATATCTAATTTTGCCACCTTAGTCTATACTTAAGCTTCTCCTGTTCTCCACTTAGCCAGCACTACCATCTGTCAGTTCTCTCATTCTTGAGTTAAGCAGAGCTTAGATACATGTGTTTATGCTAGAGTTACGCTTTCAGTTTTCTGGAAAGCACACTCTGTGGGACATCCACAACACCTGCCCGGCTGATGGTTAGCAAAGCATCCCTGGACCACGGTCGCACACACAGCATTCCAGAAGGCAGTGCACTGCAGTGGCAAACCAGTACCTTGGTGTCCTGGCGGTTGCGGGAAGCCAGGGCAATCTGCCTGGCCAGCTTCAGGGCTTCTATCCGCATGATGGCAAACTCTAACTCCTCCTGCCCAATGGGTGGGGTGTGAGCAGACCATAGGGGAAATGCATCAAGACAGACGCAATGTTTTCCACATCCCAGAAATGAATGTGCCACATAAATGTGTCATGACAGGTACTCGAGGGAAAACACATGCTCAGCTCTCTTTCACAGGGATCACCTCAGCAGATCATGAAACAAGTGTGTTTAATTTCCTTTTACAAAACTGCCCCTTTGAATATCTATCAAGAAGTATCATGCAGCGGAACAGGAAGTGATTTTGAAACAGTCAAAATTTTTATTGTACTGTATTCTTTCATTTCTTTCCTTTTGTTTTGCTTAAAGTTGGCCAACACTTCACATAAACGGATGTGCATCTCTCAAAAGACCCTCTTAGTGTGCCCCAAACATCCTAATCTAGGGGACATCAAATTAAGTTGTCAAATTTAAAGCACAGAGTACATAATCATTTTGGTTCCAGATGCAAGCCTGAGTCCAGATGTTATCTCCGTGGGAATCTGAGGTTGCCTATGCATATAAACAGCTTGGCTCAGTGGTGACCTAATACCTTTGGTTCCATGAATAAATCACAGAAACTGCCTTTGTGGCTATCAATACATCTGAATAATGACTGTTTAGCCAAAATTCCAAATTGAAACAGAAATGGTTCGTTCAATGCGTAATTGCACAATTTATATAATTTCAGCATCCTGGATAAAGTACACCACATAAATCAGTGTCTGAGGGGAAGATACTTCATCTGGAACATTCTCAGCAGTTCCTCATTAAGTACTGCCTCAGTTCCTTTGGCGGTTGGGGTTCATTCTCTACTGAGGTTTTGACAAATTCTCAAAGGTCACATGTGAGCTACAAACCTGAAGTTTCTGAGCAAATACTGGGGGGTTCTTTTCTGCTAAGTCGGGTTCCAGATAGTCAAGCGCACCACAGAAAGAGGCTGGATGGGCCAGCCTGCTGAGGAGGGCATCAGCAGAGGCAAAGGCACCCTCGGGAGCTGTCTGAAGGCCGGTAGAAAGGAGGACACAGAAGAAAAATAGAGGAGAGGAAAGAGTGATATTGATTCTAGACAAGGACTATGCATGCATTTGCTGGACATTTCTGCCTATGGCTAACGAGAGTATCAATTAGCTGCCAGAACTCCAGGGGTCATCGGAAAGAATTCCCATGTGCGGACAATGAACATCTTGAGCCTGGCAGGCCCAACCCCCTCCCCCAAAACACAGCCTTAGGTACCCTCCCCACCTGCAAGCCACCCTCACTCTCCCTAGTCAATACGTGGGAGGCAAGATAGCTGATAGTTTTTCAAAACATAATGAAACTCATCAATGAAATAGCTCCAGGTATAAACGTCAAAGGGAGTAAGTTTTTGGGAAAGGTCATTTGTTAAATAATGGAAAAATGATTTCAAACAAAACAAAGCATCTCTGGGTAACTTTTTTTTTTTTTTTTTTTTTTTTTTTGCGGTACTGGGGATCGAACTCAGGACCCTGCGCTTGCTAGGCAAGCGCTTATTCCACTGAGCTATATCCCCAGCCCATGGGTAACTTCAAAATCAGAGGCCAACTTTGGAGAAGGTGAACCATGAGTCCTTTGTGGTATTTATTTGCACGATGACTGATGCATGTCTAACGCTCTTTTTCCCCATTATTATGTTTTTATTCTCCAATTCACCATTCAACTGCCGGACACATACTAGCTTCTCATTAAGTATTTGTTGCATGAGACAAATGAAGTCTTCTAATACAGAACAACCAAAGTAACATACTAAATCAATGCCTTCAAGCCTGTTGGGGGATCTGCTAGGTCAGAGATAAAAGAAATAAAAGTAAGTGTGGAACACCTTCACATATGCATCGCAGACCCCAGGGAGACCACAGATGCCTGATGGACACACATAACATGCAGGGAGTGAGGTGGGTGAGGCTTTGGGAACAGGTCTATTGGCTATGTAAGGCACTGGTAGGGTCAGGAAAGGAGAAGTAAAATTCCTTGTCTATAAACCAGAGAAATCTTCTTTAACTGAGACCCAGGAAAAACACCTAAATCCCAAAAAGGAGAGTACTCCCGGCTCTGCCATCCTCTGCCTGGGCCAGACAGACTACAAGGGCAAAGAACTGCCTGAGGATGGCGCTGAAGGAACAATCTAGTCCCAAGAGGGCACAAATGGAAAATAACCAGCACGAGGTGCAAATCAAAGCATTTAGGTAAGAATTACCAAACCATCCTGGCGGGAATGGAGGGCCTTTCCCCCATCATGCTGATGTGGGGCCCAGAGGTTGGTTCCTACGTCCTGGGAGCACGGGCCCCACAGCGAGTGCTAGGGGGTGGTCATGGCACCATCAGGCCCTGGTCTCATCCCCAGTCACTTCCAGTTCCTCTCGCTCCACTTACAATGTCAATTGCCTCTGAAGGGGTCCCCAAGGCCATAACCTCCAGGTCTTTCTGGGAGGACTTCTCTGGCATTTGCAAGTGTGGCTCTTGGCTAGTGGCCAGCCCTCGTGGGACAGGATGCTGGACTTTGGCTGCAGCATTCACCAGGGCTTCACTCTCCTCAAAACTGGACCTGAGGAAACAAAGGGCATCTTTAGCATCTTCTCGTCAGAATCAACCAGGAAGCCACCATCAGTGCAACCGCCCAAGGAATCCTGGACTTGCAGGGCCGTGTCCAGAGAGGGACATGGGCCAGGTCTTCAATGGCAATGGAGCCTCTCGGCTGGGCAGACAGAGGGAAGGTGTGGCACAGCCCCCATGCTAGTGCCAAATGACAAGGGAGGGGCAGAGCACAGATGCCATTGGCTAAAAGGCACAAGATCTGACGTTAAGCTGATAGCCGGTTGCTCAGTTGCGTACTCTGGGGAACCTCTGGGTACCGGCAATGTACCTTTGTGAAGATTAAATAAAATGCTGTATTATGTACAATACTCAGCACAGTGCCTAACATACGGTGGCATTACTATTGTAATAAAATTATCACCTCAGCCTCCGGGCAGATTCAGTAAGATTGAGAAGTCAAACCAAGAACTTTTCTGCCATCCGTATCAGTGACACCCATTCATCAAGCATTGTACATGTACCAGGAACTCTGACAAGTGCTTCCCACACATCACTGCTCTGGAAGCCAGGTACCTTGTGCCCAGTGTACAGCTGGGGGAAGCTCTGGAGACTAACGGCCTCTTTTTATCTTCTTAAGTACCTCTGAGGTCAGTCTATTACTCTCACTTGACAATTGGGGAAACTGAGGCACAAGGGTGAGGAACTCACCTTAGCCAGCAAGGAGTGGAAGTGGGGACCCAGGTTCTGAATGGTGCATCATGCTGTTTACTAAGGGACAAATGACAGAAAGATGTGTGTAGATGGGGGTGCAGTGGGGGCCAAGTCAGCTCTTAGAGGATTTTACCTTAGTACAAAGAGCCCAGTAATAAAACCAAGGCAGGCATCTGTGTCCAGGTGGACAGAGAGTGAAACTGGGCTTCCTGAATACACACAAGGGAACAGAGGAGTCAGGGTAACAGTGTGCAAGTGTGGAAGTGCTCAGAGGTTCAGCCTCTGACCCGGCTGCTAACTCTCTCATCGTGGACGTCATACCCTGAACACGGCGTCGGGGAATCCGACATCCGGACCGGAGGAGACTTGATGGGGCTCTCCTGAGACGCGTCAAACATAAGGTACAAGGCCTGTTTCTTCGGGGCGTCATCGTCCTGCTGCAGGGATCAAAGGCACACATCAGCTAGGTATGGTCAGCCTGAACATGCCACTGAGATGAAAACTGGGGCACTGTCCAGTAGGGATCAAGCAACTCATCAGAGAAAAGCTTTCACTTCTTTCAAGTGATCAGAAAGAAGAAAGCAGGGCCTGACTTAAGACGGGTAGGGTAGAGGGACAGGGAGCAAAGGACATGGCGGGGAATATGCAACCAGACACAGGTGGCCGTGCGTGTGAGGGAAGAAAGAACTGGATGTGTCACTTTGCTGACCCAGCTCAGGCACCAGTGTTTACTGGCCACTTTCTCTGGCTTAGACATTGTACTGGCCACTGAGGGTAAATGGAGGACTAAGGCAGGGTCCTGGCTCGGGACTGCCCCACTGTCAGGTGGGGGAGACCAGTTTGGTGACCCAAGGATGAGCACTGGAAAGAGGGACAGTGATGGACTCAGTCCGGAAGGACAAAGATTCCTCTCAGTGGGCATGGGTAAGAAGGGCCTGAGTAGAGAGCAAGGTGTGGGCAGTGGCTGAGGACACTAAGGGCCCGAGCAGGGCCAGAAGAAGAACACAGCGGGCCTGGTTCACAGGGGTGTGCTGTGTGGACCGAAGTGAGGAGCAGGCAGATCAGTGGCCAGAGTAGGGAACCAGGACTAAACCCCTATGGCTACGTGCACTAGCATTTCTTAGTGATAAGAAGATCCTGCGAGGACTCCACACTCTGGGGTGACCACAGACGCCCTCATCACAGTGGCCAGTGGACATGTTGCTCTGCACTATCTCAAAATGTCTGGATGGCTGTGTGGCTCCTAGGTAAGGTAGAGTCTTTATGAAATCCATGCATGAGACCTGCCAATGCTCCGGTCAGCAAGTGTGGCGTGAAAGAAGTGGCCCCTGGTGGTTCTGATCCCAGTAAATCAACAGTATCAAAATACATGAGTGTTCCACTTCAGTAGTAAAATGTCTCCCTCTTGGTATTATTATATATATGGTGTCAACCATTGGGTTGCAACCTCCGAGGGAAGCAAACACTCTCTGAGTGATATACCAAGAGATAACGACAAAACCCAAGCATTGTACTCGGGAAGCTATTTTTAGTCTATGCACAGGTACACTTCCTGCCCAACTTTCAAGTCTACTGCAGTTTAGAATCAGCAACCCCTGCATCTACAAACATTGCACAGAAAGATAAACAACAGGAGCAACAAGTCCAGGACCATTTAGCATCATGGCAAGCTCTGTGGTACAACCCCACCCCCCATCTCCAAAGACATCACTGAACAACAGCACCGAAAGAGGTCACACCCTGAACAAAATGCCTGGGCAGTAGTCACTAAGCCAGGAAAGACAGCCGCCTCTTATAACCACTTAAAATCAAAGCAGGGAGCTGGTTACTGCCCAAAGGATCAGTTGCTTAAAACCATTATAGTGAACCCTTGATATCCATGGAAGATTGGTGCCCTGCAAATATTCAAATCCCTCATACAGAACGGCACAGTATGAGTATGACCCACATACATCCTACCATATACTTTAAATCATCTCTGGATCATTTACAATACCTAATAGGATCTAAATGCTATATAAAGTTATAATGTATTATCTAGGAAATAATGACAAGAAAATACGTCTCTACATGTTCAGGGCGGATGTAATTATTTTAGGCTCTTTTTGCTTTAAGGTTGAACCCATGGGTAGAGAACTTATGGACATAGAGAGTCAACTGCAATTTAGAGAACAGTTAATAACACTTACCAAACACTACCCCTTAAAGAAATTCTGATGCTTGCTCTCTCTGAGTCTAGCAAAGTAATTCTGCAGGAAGCCTAATCCTCTTCTCCCTTTCTGCCTGAAAATACCACGTGATGTGGACTGAGTGTGAACCTCAAGCTCCCCTCCCCAGTTCACCACCACTGGGCACCTAGGTGCTGTGGGTACAGAGGACACCAGTGGGTGCTGAGCTCCCAGAGATGCTTTGTATGGGTTGGGGAGGAGGTTCCTGCCTATTACAGCAAAGGACAGAGCAGGAAGAACTTACAGGTAGAGAGGAACCGATTTTTTCCATATATTCAATTTCATAGGAGTTTCTGTAATCCAACTCTGCAAAGAAACACAAAGTGAGATTAGTGCCAGAGACAAAAATGCAGATCTGAGGAATGCCCACTGACCCGAGACTTGGGATGCAGTTGCTCAGCTATTTTCAGTTAGTCCACTTCTTGCAGGCAAGCGCTCTGCCTTCAGGGAATCTGAGGGAGTCCCAAGGAATGAAACAGTGTTGGCTATGGCCAAATCTGAGCACTGTGTACCATACTCTGTAACTCTTGTGTGCAGCATGGAAGGACACTCCCTGATGACATCTTTGAACTGGACCTGTGCTTGTCCCTCTCTGCAAATTCAGCTCCAGCCCCACTGCAAAGCTAAGGAAGGACAAATACATTCCTCCAGCGTTGCTTGTAAGTGAGGCTTTGCAATCACCCAGACATTTCCTAAAACTCTACCCGTGTCTAGAGGGCCAGGCCAAACCAATTTTCAACTGAAAATATTATTAAAATCCAATTAGGAAGAGAAATGATGTATTTTGAAATACAAAGAAAAATTCCAAAGAAAATTCCAGACACTCACTGAAGACTAAAAACCTCTTCCTGCCTCAGGTACCTACAAGTTCCACAGTTCTGACACTTAAAACTACTTGTCCAGTACACAAATACTACCCCTCACATGCAATTTACTGTATGCCTCACATGACCTGGGCAGTGAATACATGAATAGTGAACCCAAAAGGGACTCTCCAGACAGCAGTCACAGCCTCGAGCTACCAGATGCCTCGATTCAATAAGAAATCCAAGATGGGGTGACATCACTGTGCAAAAAACATTAGTGGCAATCCCTAAAAGCTTAAGGTCTCAATTTTTTTGGAATGAAAATAAATTTAAGTAGCAATTTTAATGGAATGCTCCATTCTTTCTGCATATTGCTGAAGGTATCACCAAAAACAATTCTTTAATATGAGCTCTACAATAAGTCATTCTAAAAGAACTGCCATAAACCCAAGCCTCTCGGCATGTGGACAAATTCTCAGGAAATTCCGAATCTCCTTGGTAAAGCAGACACATCCTCCAGTTAATGGGACAGAAGCTGGCTTTGAGGATGAATGGCCAAAAGGACTCCCTCCCTCCCAGATGTTTATACCTGCAGGTGTGCAGAGACACCAACCACATGCTACTGAGATGCAGTTTGGAAAGCACACCAACTGTCACGCAAGCCTGCACCAACTTAGTATCTAGACAAGCACTGGCTTATGAAGACCTGATGCCATCCACCCTTTAAATATCAGAAGCAGATGGGGGTAAGGGAAAGGAGTGATGGGCAAGGTGATTTCTAGGGCCTCTGCTGCCTCTATAATTTTCTATGTTTGAGGCCCCAGTGTACCATTTTTTTGCCCTATTAGAAACTATTAAAGTATTAAGATAATGGTGAATGAGCTGCTTCTTTCAAGCTATCACTAGTATTGCCAAAGCATTATATAACACTAAGTCATTTAAATATCTCAAGACCCCCCAAAATGGCACAGAGCACCCAGAATGCACCCAACAAGCAAGGGAGCACCAACAAAGTTTTCAAGGATCTGTGGCTCTGGCTCTGACTGCCAGCTCACCACAGTAAAGCACCCTCCTGAAAGCCCGGCTCATTCCACCAACAGTCAGATCTGGGTGGGTGAGTTTCAGGTCACTGTGCTCACTCGCCTGCCTTCTCTCCAACCTGCTGGGGGGGTTCTCTCTGCAATGTCCAGTATCTCCCATTCTTCCTTTGAGAGAAATCACCTGAGTACAAAAGGGGCTTTCTGCTACCACCACTCCCGCAGTAATACTGATCTGTAACAGAACTGGCTCTAGGAGGCCCACCCTCTACCTGGGAACTTCACCCGCCTGAGGGAGACACGCGAAGATGCTCCTTCAGAAGATGCCCTACCACTTCTAACCGCAGCCATGTGGGGTTTTATCATTTACACAGCAGCCTGGACAGGATGAAAGGAAAATGAATGTCTCTTCCTGTCATCAGGATGGTCTCTGATACCTCAAGGAAACATCTTACTGAAACTGGCTTTGTGAAGCTCACTCATCTGCTCTGAATACTAAGTCTCAACAGGGTAGGCATGGGGTGAAGCTTGTTCACGCTCAGCCTCCTTTTTGCATATGGCTAGATCCGGTGGCAGAGCAGGGAGGGATATACCAACGGCATCAAGTGGGACACTCTTTACAACTTCAAGGGAAGCTCACTTGCTAAAGCTTATGGCTGCTTCAAGCTGACGAGGTCCAAAGTGATTTTTAATGGGTCCTCTCAGGTCCAAGGACTGCTTCTGGTGATTATTTCATATCAGGGCGCTGCAAATGTTATTTTCCTGACTCTCATTGTTAGAGCTTTGCTGAAGGACTGAAAAGAGCCATAATCAGAAGCCAGAGGATCTCCATTCCCAAGATGAGAGAAACCAACTTACCTGACCACTCTGACAACCAAATCATCTACAACATGGAGCTTAAAGTGCCACATGTTTTAAATAAAATGAAATAGTATAAAATCGAATCTATGCAATCAGAACTACAAATGTAACAGATTAGGATACCTTACATTTGCTCACTGCTATTATTGCTCATTGCTAATATTTCTGGAACTTTTCATGTAAGTGACAGAAGGAGAAGAAGACAGACCAGAGACAAGTGAGTTCTCAGGGCCCCTTTACCCCAAGGGATCTCTCATGCAACTGAAAGGGCTGCATGAGAGGAGGACACTGATTACACAGGCTGTGTCTTTGTATCTATCAGTTTTTTAAACGGTGGAGCTTATCAGGTCACCACAAACAGCTGATGTAATCACCTGGGCATCTTCCTAAACTAGTTTCACTGGGGTTTTTGAAATATTAAAGACAACACAAAGCTCTTCAACACTGCTCTTGGGCACCCAGAAGGGGAAACTCAATGAGCTCACACCTCACGCTGCAGAGGAAGACAGGGAGCCTCGTCAGCACTCACATAAACAGAAGGGAAGGAAAGCGCAGAGCTGTTAAGTCAAACAGACCCAGTTCTCCAGGGCTCTGTCCCACAACACTGGGCAAGGTGCTTAACAGCACCAAGCCTGTGTTCCTTCGTTCGTAAAGCAAGGGAACTATAGAAATCCGTACTGCTGGGAGGAGGAAATGAAATCATGTACGAGAGACTCAGCCCATCTCAGGGAACATGCTGAACCGTGGACAGTTACTGCTTCCCTCTTTTCACCTACAGAGCAGTATTAGAATGAAGTAATTGTTACTTCTACCTCAACATTTCGTTTTCCCATGGTGAGTGACTTCTGTGTAAGAAAGCCTCCGATCACAGCTTCAGTCCTACTCTAATTCACTCAAATGACACACCAGCACCCCCACACGTATGTCTGGTGTTGCTGAATTTAACCTTATTAAAGTAACGGGGATGATCTGATACAGGGCTCTGCATCCAATGTCCACAACCCAGGGTACATTGCAGAGGTGGAAGAAACAGTTCCTGAAATTGTAAGTGTCATGATGGATTTTAGATCCCATACCATCTAAAATTATAGTCACGACCCCCTAAACTTTCATCGCTGTCTTCTCTGTTTTTATTTTATTTAATTTATTTATTTATTTTGCGGTATTGGGGATCGAACTCAGGACCCTGCGCTTGCTAGGCAAGTGCTTATTCCACTGAGCTATATCTCCAGCCCCCATCGCTGTCTTCTCTGAAGCAGGCTTAAGAGAGGTGTTTCAAACTTACATATTTATGTATTTGTTGAACATTGAGCTTGTGAGACATCTGTTTTAGGACAATGGCAAAGATGAACAAATAGATGGTGTCACTGAATGAGGCACTTATTAGCTTAAAACGCATTGAGATTTTTATTAGCTTAAAAGGTATTGAGATTTTTATTTCTGAGGAAAGAAGTCCATGTATTTGATTTCTAATAAAACCAAACCAGAGACACACCCCAAACTCATGTTATTTTATTCTTATCTACAGTGCCAAGACTAAATGAGTTTTGAAATAATCTCTGATGTTTAGAAGTTTCTTGTACAGCTCAATGGACATGAGCCGGTAGAAAACCACAGGCACTGTCAAATGGCAAGGTCAACATTTGCGTCATAATGTCCTCTGCTGCTTCTGGGACCTAAACCCTCTCCTCGTCACTTCATTCAAGTGATACCTGTTGCAAAGATCAAATCAACTGAGTTGGCGCTGAGCAGTTTACCTGCCAGCCTTGTATTTCCCTTACGTTAAACCTGTCTTTAGCCCCTGGTGTTCAGGGTGCCACGGGGGACACACAGGTACCAGAGTTCCTGCCTGCAGAAAGTACAGTCTAGTTGGGAAATAAGAAAGTCACACACATCTTCACCATGCAGTTATAAGTGCCCCACCTTGGCCCACAGCACTACAGGCTAGCAGAGCAGGGAGCGACGTCTAGGAAAACGCTAAGACAGGCAAAGTGGGAAACAGGAAGTAGGGTGCAGGGCAGGCAGGGGCCACAGCCTAGCAAGGGGTGTCCCAAGGGAAAGCTGTTCATTCAGGTAAAGCTCAGGGCTGACATGTGGGTATAGAGAAAATTAAGAAGGGAAAGGAAGCTGAGCCTGGGGCCTACGGCCTGTGGTATCAGCCTAGAGCAGTGGTGGTGAACCTATGGCACATGTGCCACAGTGGGCTGTTTGCATTATTGAAAGCTCTGAAAGTTTCACTATCACTGGGTTAAAGTGAGATGGTAGCAGGAAACCAGCTAACCAAACAGTTCTATTTTGTAGAAGACAAAATGCCAAAAAGTCCAAGTATGTATATATTGGAACTACCTTTTCATGTTCACACAAAGGAAGGCAGCTTTGTATGCAAAGATATTAAGCGTCCCCAGATCTGAAACACCTATCTCTATTATGAACTGGATTTCACCACAAATGCACTTGTGGGCACCAAGAAAACTGCTATAACGGGCCTGACCATGGAAGAATTGCCAGGGCAAACACTGAATTATGGCACATGCCTATATTCCCAGCACTGGGAGGCTGAGGCAGGAGGACTGCAGAGTCAAGCCCAGCCCGGGCTATTTAGAGACTTAATGAGATTCTGTCTAAGGAATAAAATAAAATAAAATAAAAGAATAATAAAAGAAATGGGTACATAGATTAGTGTGAAGGCCCTGGGTTCAATCCCCAGTACCACAGTCAAGGAGGTTAAGTCCTCATGAGCAAGCCAGGCCTGAACCTCTGGCTTGGGAGTTGATTAAAAGGTATAGCTATGCTGTGTCATCATCTCATGGGTGCCACAAAAATGACGGTGCTAACGGATCCCCAGATGCAGTGAACTACACTGAGCGTTTGTTATAAACACTTCATTTAGGCCTTTCTCCCCCGAAAACCACAGAAGGGACATTAAGCCATACAGCCAAGAAAAAGCACACTCAAGTGCTCAGAGCCTGGATTAGAAAGTGCTGGGCTACTTCTTTGCAGGCATCGTGGGGTTAAGGAACAGCTAGTTTCAAATCTTAGGCTGTTTAGAAGTGCAGCCTTAGCTTCAAGGGTACAGGGAGGCATGCAGACAGTTGAAAGGTAACAGTAACAGTTACCTGGCTGAGAAGTGTCTTTCCTGGCCTTTTGCTCCCTAGGGGCAGTACTGTCCAAAGCAGGGTGGGGGTTCAGCTGGCCACCAAGTTGCTTACCCTCTGAGGGTGAATTGAATTTGGTCTCGTTTACAAAGGTGGACAGGTCTGAGGGCTGTGGGAAGTCCTGTTTGTCAGCCTCCAAGTCCACTGTCATGCACGTCCACTTCTGACTGGTGACTGCCAGCTTTTCCTCATCGGTTGCATGCACCACCGCAGAGATGACTGGTGGTGTCTCTGGTGTTGCAGCCGGGGTAGGGTCCTGCAGGGACAAGGAAAGCAGCCTCCTCTTTCATTCAGTGTACTGATGAGAAATCACACTCACCCAGGAGTCTGAAGCCCCTTGATAGGACAGGTCCCCATCAAAATCCTCTATCTATTCTTGGATTTTGCTTCAGATGATCCCTCAAGGTAACACATCCTTTCCTCCATGAATCTCCTTTTCTGATGGGTTGTTTCAAGGAGTGACCATGGATTTTTAAAAAGTCAGGATTTTGTCTTGGTTATCTGAGACATTTCTGCTAACTTCATTCCTGCAACTACTGTGCTATGCTCATACACAGGCTTGAAGGTCAGCATCATCAATATCACCTGACAATACTCATGCCAGTTCCTCAAAGGAGAGAAAGAGACTCATACTGCCACCCCACAGGAGAGGGAGGAGCGATCAGGGCAGAGTGGAACTCAGAAGTGAGAAAGCTGAGCTGCGACTGGGTGCCCTGTGCAGAGGTCCAGATCCAGGGCCTTCTGAGCCCTGGGCCAGGTCTTACGGCTGAGACTTGGCTGTCCTGATTTAAAAAGAGATGGGGGAAGTTTAATCTGTTTTGTGACCCAGAAATGATACAGCAAACCTACTCAATGATAACGTTCCTCAGTCTACAAAGAGGGCAGAAGAAATGGCATGTCTTTGGTGATGAACTATTGAGCGAAATAGGGACCCATACAAATAAACAACCCAAGCACCTACTTCTTTGTGGGTTAGGGCTCCTCACCTTCCCACTTGGATTTTAGGACCATGGTTTAGTGCTTCTGACACATATTCAGTTTTTACATTTTCTTACCCTGTATTTATTGATCTCAAAAGAATTTCCCAACTTGATTAGCTACAGAAGTTCTCAGCAAGTGGATAGAATAGACCAGAACAGATCTTCCTGCAGGATCCAACCACCATTTTCCCTGAACTTCTACTCTCAGGACACATCCTGATCTTTGCATAAGTGAAGGGATCGAAACAATCTTGACAAAACCAAGGGACCTCCCCCTACAGGGGCAAGAGGGCCTTGGAAACACACCCATGAAAATCAGAAAGGAAAGCTCTGCTGCCTAGGGTAGTACTCTCTGGGGGAGCGGTAGAATCATAAAGATCAAAGGAACATTGTACCTGAGAAGGTGGATCAGAGAGAGGAGACCGTTTTGGCGACTTTTTCACCCTAAATGTGTCACTGGAAACAAAATGGAAAATGTAAACACAACAAACAGAGCTACAGAACATCCCAAGCAATATAGAGCTGGTAGAAGCCACCGCCTCTGCCAAGCTATCTGCCCAGGCCACCCTCCTGTCTGCCCACTCCAACCAAAGGCGTCCATTCTGACTTTTTAACAGATATTATTTTTCCCTCAAGGGAAAGATCTACCAAGCTGAAAACCTTTAAAGAGATGCCATTTGGAGCGCTGATCCCCGCTCCAATGAAGCTGAATATAACTAAGTGTTCTTATTATATAAGGCAAACTTTTGGTGAGAGGATTAATGTGTCTGGATTCTTCCAGGAACTAAGGTTGGGGGAAGGGCTGTAAGCTCATGACACTAATTAACAGGATCCAATTTTCACATGGGGGGGTGAGCGCACTTAATGAACAGCTGAAGGGTTCTATGCACAAATAGGAAGTTCTGGGTCCTCAGGGAGAATTTGCAGAATCCTTCCTATTCACACCAACTGAGCGTTGAAGGATTCTAGTTAGGATTCCCACCAAAGGTGGGACCAGAGGTGAGGTGATTTTTTTTTGTCTTTTCCTAAGCACAGTTAATAGAGAAGATTAATTACTCCTTTCTCTCTTTCTTTCTCCCTCATGTAGGTAATGTGAGGGGAGGAGGGGCACCAGATAAGATTCCGAAAGGGTCAAGGAGGAAGACCTCAGGAGAAACTGGCGATTTTTAGCAGACATGGCCCTGCCGAGTCCATTGGGCAGTCAGTCATTTCCACAGTGGGAATGCAGGCTCTCTCCCCACTGCAGACTGGCCCCTGCCCACTGTTCTCCAGCCTGTCCTTCATGTGGCCCCATTTCCAGCACAGCAAAGGCTTTGCTTATTTTAGATCCTTCACCTTACACCCCCATTCTTTCCACGTTTAAACAGGTGGACAGAGCAATTTGGTGCCCAAGTTCCTTCCTTCGTGTTCTCTCAAATAAAACATTCCAACAGTGGCATTTAACCACTAAAAAACTTACTCTGTAATAAAATGGTTATTTATGGCATTTACAATAAGAATAGTGCTACCACAGCTTCAAGCTTATATTTATTCATGCATATAAATATACAGCTGTGTATTTTGCAATTGCAAAATGGCTTGAAAATACTGAAGAAATATTTTGGGCAGAAAAAGAGTCTGAGAGACTCCACCCTACCCTGGGACTGCCAGACACCTGTGACCAGGCCAGCTTCCTGTTTAAGGACAGGGAGAAGGTACATGACTTTAAGAGCTCTGAGCACTGTCCACAAGACCCCTCCTGGCCAGGGGAGGCAGAGTGGCAGAGGCACATAGGTGGTCAGCTGTACTGATGCCTGGCAGGGATGAAGCATGCCAACACCCAGCCTGGACTTAAGCGACACGGACATGGCCTAGGGCGGCATGGCGATGGCTCTCGGCCGCAGGCTCCACTCTGAGCCAACTCCGTATTTCAGGGGGCTCTTTCAGCCACCTCAATTTGGAATGGCCCAAATGGCCCGATGGTTCTGCTTCATACATTAGCAAGACCGAGCAAGGGCAGGCTCTGCCCCAGCTCTCACTGGACGGTCTCTGTGAAGCCATGGTGCTACTCAAAGCAATCGCCTCCAGCCCACTTTAAAATGAAAGAATGGAATGAAGGGTTAAAAAAGTGCTTAGGTTTCAGATGAAGACATCCAATACGTAAGAGGAAAAATAGTTCCATTCCCGACAAGCAGGCAGACGTTGCATAATGATGTTTTCACAGCCAAGCATTTTCCTTTCCGCAATTATAATCACTATGAAACAGAAAAATAACCTCTGCTACTGGGCACCCCTGTGTCCCATCATTTCCAGGGCTAACACAGAAGTACATCATAGCAGCCACAGTGAAGAGGAAAGGATTTGCAAGCCAAAACACAAAGCAGGGAGAAAGCACATTTGGTATAAAAGGAAGATTGCATTAAATGTACTTACAACAGAGAACACACAGACATCACATCTTCAACCATCCTAAGACAAGGAAATAAAGAAAAGAGAGACAGACAGAGGAACTGACAAAAAAGATAGGTCTGCAGACAGTTGGTTCCTAGCAGGTCAGGATGTGACAGTCAGCCACTGCAGATTTTGTTGGAGGATAGCAATATCCCAGCTTTTTGGAAAGGGACCTTTGGACAACAGCTTCTTCACTAGGTTCGGATCATTCACATAGTGTTGGAATCCTAAGGGCTCTGTCATCCAGGGCAGGAGCTTTCAAGACAGTGTTCCATCTGCCCTTGACATGAGATCATGAGATGTGCGGTCAGCTTCTCTGACCTTTGTTAGCTCTACTGATCAAAAAAGAAAAGTAGCTAAGGACAGAAGCTATATGTATGCTACCTCAGGGAAGCAGGTGGTGACTGCAGGTTGATTCTTGCCCCAAAGATGAGAGGCAGCAGCTTTTCAAGTAGACACTGAGTTTGGGCCAGTCTTAAAATTAGATTTCCAATAGGATCCTGTGACATTTCCCAGAAGGGCCTATTGGGGAATTGATCTAGGAAACGTCCACAATTTTTTAGCCAGAATGGTCTCCCAGCCACTGCCACACAGTGACAGTGTAATCTACGACCAAAGCCTGCTCTAGAAACAATTCTCAGGAAGCATCAAGCTGTTCTCAAAAGGGCAATGCTTCAGAGCCCCCAGAACACCAGGCCAACGGGCCATCTCTGCCTGGTTCATGTCAAGTAGACCCAGAGGGGCCAGTACTATGGCCTGTTCAGTTACAATGCTCCTGGGAGACTACTTTTCTCAACCTTGTTAAATTATAATCAGTGCTGCCCATGAGAGTTAGGAAGTCTATTAAGTGGTCGCCACACAGCACATGGCCCAGAGTCCCATGAACAGGCCTGCAGCCATCCAAGTTAGAGCCAGACCTTGGAATGAATGCTGGAGAGCTGGAGACTAGAACACAGTATTAAAGGGCCACGTACTGGGCAAGTGATTGTGGACCACAGACTCATTTATTAATGGCTTCCTGGGGATTGTAAGGTCTGCTTCTAGCTTTAGGTTCCTTTGTCTTGCTTTGTTGTAACTTTTAGGGCCTATGTGAACTCTTGTCTGCAAAAGATGACCAGAGAGAGGGAAGGATACCAATAGCCCATTTCTTAGGAATGGTTCAAAGAGAGGCCCAAACTACATTTCTGCCTCATGGACCTCCTGGAGCCTTCTACACTGTGATAGATTCTTGGGCTAAAGTCTCCCTCATAGAAAGAAATCAGTGCTATAAATTTTAACAATATTGTACAGGCTGTATCTCTTGGCTTCAAGGCATATGCTAAAGGAAAAGTGGGTTGGCCAGCTCTCTGATGACTTCCCTTTCTACAAGGCCTCCCACATGCCCTGGAGTTGAATGTCAAGTCTCTGGCTAACATACAGCTTTAGACTACAGAATTTTTGGTTTTTTTCCGGTCTAGGGATTCAACCCAGGGCCTTCTCAATGAGGCACATAATCAGCCCTTTTTTATTGTTTATCCTGAGACAAAGTCTCACTAAGGTTCTAAGTTACCCAGGCTAGGTTCAAACTTGTAATCCTCCTGCCTCAGCCTCCCAAAGTGACCCCTGAATTATTAAGGTAAAAGATCAAGGACTCTTTTTCCCCAAAGGGGTTTATGGATGGTAAAATGCCAGCACTGAGGCAGCCTAGAGGGGAAAAAAAAACATGTACCTTGCCTTGCAGGCCACAGGGCTGCAAACGTGTCCTTTCAGTAACGGTGAGGTTAGGGCAGCTGAAGGCCATCCAGACACGAGACCAACGGGTCACAGCACCATGCACCCCACCCCCACCCTCCCCATCTCCACCTCTGCACTTACGTCTTTAGGGGTGTCTTCTTCTTCTTGGCAGGCTTGTTGGGCCCGTCCCCATCCACTCCATTGGCTTCAATACTGGCTGGGATCTCGAACGAGGCTGGGGACTTAGAAGGTGAGCTGGGGGTCTTAGAAGATGTCTTAAAGGGGTCTAGGGACTCATCACAGGTGTCTGGGTCAAAGTTATACGACTGCTGGGGCAATTTAGGAGATTCCTGCATTTTTGAGGTGGAAGAAAAAGGGTTAAAATTGGGGTCATCCCATTTGTCAATATCAAAGGTGTAGGTACCTTTAGCAACAGGGATGTCATTGGGTTCCACGGGGGATCTGGTAGGTGAGGCAGGAGTGTTGTCAAGTTTCTCAGGTGTCTTTTTCATCTTTGGCCTCCTCAGGGGCATTTTGGCAACCTGCTTTTTGCCTATCTTTTTGGTAGGTGGGGGATTTTCCTGCTGGTTGTCCCAACTACCCTTGTCCTCAGAATAGTCAAACTCCAGCCTCACTGAGAGCCCTTTGGCCGGGGAGCCCTCTTGTCCCCTGCTATCAGATAGGGTCACCTCCACTGCCTCGGGGGCCGTGCTAAGAGGCAACGTTTTCCTCCCAATGGGAGGGGAGTTCTGCACCCTGCCACCTCCGGAAGCTGGGGGACAAGCACCCTCCACACAGTCCAAGTCTGGAGGAGAGGCAGTCTGGGGCACAGCAGCAGGCTCCAGGGGCGTCTCCTCTGGGAGGGCGGACCCAGAGCCCTCGGCTGTGGCCAACTCTGTCTTTGTGTCGGATGTCAGATGCTCTTCGTAGGGGCCAGGACTCTCTTCGACTGGCTCTTGCTGGGTCTCTTTCACTGAGGGGGTTTCTGGAGGCTTCTTGGATGTCTGTTTCTTTTTCAAGGAAGGTGGCCTCGGCTTTTTAGTTCGCTTGAGAGTACTAGAAGCGCTGTTGGACCCTGTGCTGCAGGCATCTGGGCCGAGGGCCACAGCCTCGGGGCTGCCTGGGCAGGAAGCACCGTCAAAGTCACTGGCTTGAAGGCTGAGCGAGCGGGACAGTGTGGACTTGGAGGGCAGCACAGACTCCGTAGACTTCCTGCGCGTGCTCACCTTGCAGTCCTGGCTCCTACAGTCTGAGGAGCGAGGCTCCAAGCTCTGAAAGTTGTCCACCAGCTCGATGCTGTCAAAGTCCAAGTTGTAAGTCCCGCTGCTGGCTATCGGCTTGTCTTCATCAAAGACGGCAGAGGAGGAGTGTGGGGGCCGGAAAGGACTTCCTTCCACTGAGTTGCTACAGGGGCCATCGGGGATGGTGGCCGTCTCAGAACTGCATCCTGAGGAAATGGAGACAAAGCTGTCATCTGAGGACACAGAACACTTGGACCATTTGTCATCCAGAGCAGAGGTTGACCAATTCCAGTCCCCAGGCTACCTGGCCCAACAACGGACACCCTGCTTCGGTACAGATCCCAGCCCGGTCTTATTTGTTCCCAACCCTGGGCAGATTTACCGGGTGAATCTGTAAAATAGGAGCCACGAGGGTTGATGAAGAAAGAGTTCAGGTAATTCGTTAAAAACACATCTACCAAGTGCCTGAATGAGCGCAGGTGTCATGCTGGGGACTCACAACGAAACGAACAAAGTAAACAGAATCTTTGCCTTCCGGAAGTCACAGTTTTCAGGGAGAAGACTCTGAATAAACAACTGAACAATGAAACGTACAAACTGCCCCATCGTGACGTGTGCTCAGAAGCAAAACAGGGCCAGAAGAGCTGTACTTTTAAATAAGATAGGCAGGTAATGGCCATCTGGGCTTGAGGAAAAGACCAGAAATGAGGTAAAGGCAAGAACCAGGAGGACTTCTGAGGGTGAAATATCCCAGGGGGAAGGAACAGCAAACACAAGGCCCCGGGGCAGCAGCATCTCTCGTGCATTACAGGAAAAGCTACGTGTGGCTGCAGCGAGGTAGAAGAGAACAGGAAAACAAAGCAGTGAGGCAAGCAAAGTATAGCCGGCCTTCAACACCGATTAGCTGCTGTCGTGGGCAGCCGTGTTCCTGACTCCTCGAGCCACTGGAAGGAACAGGAGGAGCCGTTACTCGGAGGCCTACAGGCCAACTGCAGCAGGGTCGGGCTTGCCCTTTGCCACCTGCTCTTCCAGAACCTGCTCACCAAGACCCTCTTCCTTCAACCTTGCCTGTCCTTCCCTCTTACCCGACCTCACTCCTCTCCACTTGGCCTCTCTCCAACTTTCCCGCCTCCTCAGCCAGTGCCAGCCAAGGAGGCCGCTCTTTACCTCCAACACGCTGCACATTCTTGAAATGATGGCCAAATGACACTCAGGATCTCACCGCCCCACTGCTCCTAGAAGATCCAGCCAGCCCTGGCCTTGGCTTAGCTCCTCGGCTCTGTCTGCACCAGCTGGCACTTTTCATGCATTTCTGGTTTCCCAGCTGTTCTGAGCAACCAAATATGCTTGAAAATGATCTTCCAGAAAACTAAAAAAAGGCGTCCTTTGATAAAATAGGGCAAATATTGTCAAGTGGTTTACCGGCCAAAGTGCCAGGAGAATACATACCAAGGAATAGAAAAGTTTGGCACCAACATGATGAGACAATGTCCCCAAAGTGTGCTTCATCAACAGGTGCTAGGTCTCTCTACCTCTCCTCCCCCATGGTAAAATTGCCAGATAAGCGTAAGATGCCCAGTTCAACCTGGATTTCAGATAAGCAAATAGAGTTTTTAGCATAAGTACCTCTCACACCTCAGTAATTCATTATCTGAGATAGAAATTTAACTGGGTGCCCTTCATTTTTATTTGCTCAGTCTAGCGGCCCTATTTTGAAAAGTGCTCAGTTAAGGCCAAACTGGTCTCTTCCTGCACATTTCCTCCAAGCCATTCGTGCTTGTTGTGCAGTCCTCCAGGTGGTAAGCATTTTGCACAGTGCCACCAAACTTCGCTCACAGCAGACCTTTCCCTTGGAGCTTCACAAAGACCCTGGTTCATGAAGTGGAAGATTACATGCAAAGGAAACATCGAGTCTCTTGAGCTCAGGAACTGGTCTTATTTACCTTTGCTTCCTCTTTGACTGGTCACACTTTTTCTTATGGGCTCGACAGATGCCTTGGATGAACAGCATCTTCTAAAAGCACAGCTCTGAGCCAGTCCTGGTTTCAGATCTCTCCTCTCTTCCTACCTTGTGCCACCCGACCCATACTAGAAGGGCATGTCCTAAATACGGAGCACATGATCCTTAAAGCCTCTTACTTAGCTCTTTCCACCAAATAACCTCTACATCATCATCCAAGCACCCCTCACCCAGCACCAACTTCATCTTCCTGCCCCGTGGCTACCCCCGGACACCTGTTACAGAGAATAGAGGACCAGGGATACTGAGAGGACGAGGTGGCTTTTGAGTGGGCTTTCACAGGAGGCAGAAGGGTCTTCAGCCCATTCCGTCACTTCCAAGCCAGGCCCACCAGTGCCAACCTACTCTCTCTCAAGCTGCTACATGTGCCTCAGCAGCCTTCAAAGGCCAGTACTGTGGTTTTCCCCAATCATGCAACAATCAGCAGATACTTAGCTTAACCATCTGCTCATTGTTTCTTCAGAAGAAAAAGCTCCCTGTCTACTTAGTTGTGGCTTTTCTATGTAGAACTGATACTTCTTAATCACATCACCATGGAGATCTAGTCCTGCTGTAGGATTTAACTTTAGCTTTATGGATATTTCAGGATGCTCAGTCTTTCGTCACGGGGAACTGGCTGTTTACTGCACCACGCTTTGCTTCATCCTTAACCTCAACCCACAAGATGCTAGTAGCACCTCCCACCCAGCTGTGACAAGCAAAATTATGTCAGATAGTGTCCTGTATTCCCCAGGGGACAAAAGTACACTTGACTGAGAATTGCTAACTTTGGTGTGGTTCCCAGAGCACCTTCCACCATGGAGTCCATCACAGGGCTAGAAGTACCCTTCACTATGAAAAGTCACTGTCATAGGTAAGCTTTGATTTTCAGAAGCAAGTGTGGTCCAGTAGGTTCCCACTGGATTTCTAAATGTCCACGCATATGTGTAGGAAGACCACTCGATCCACAAATAATCAAGGTGCCGCCTATGTATCAGCCCCTGTGAAGTATGGCATGGACATCAAGGCAAAGGACAAGTCCCCAGATCAATGCATGCACATATGCAGGGCTTCTACGTCTCACACGCACCTGCACAGGCTGGGACAAGACTTAGTCTCAGAACCAGGGCACTAAGTTTCTGGCTCAGTCTGAGGATAAAGTCAGCATCTGTGGCTTGTCATATGCACAGGCTCACTCTGGGCTCCCCAGTTGTTTTGGTCGCTCAGGCTGCCATCGCCAAGGACCACAGAGCAGGGGGCTTCCACAACAGAAATGTGTTTCTCACAGTTTTAGATACTGGAAATCCAAGATGAAGGTGCTAGGTCTGACTCTGCTGAGGTCCCTTGTGCTAGTTTGCAGACGGAGTCTTCTCAGTGTGCCCTCAACATGGCCTTTCCTCTCCGCACGAACCTCCCAGTGTCTCTCCCTCTTCTTATATGGACACCAGTGTTACTGGATCAGGGATCCATCCTATGACCCTATTTAGTCTGAATTACCTCTGGAAAAGCCCCACCTCCAAATATCATCCCACTGGGAGGTTAGGACTTCAACCTGTGGGTTTTAGGGGAACTCAGTTCAGCCTATGAACACCAGCACTGGGCAACATGGCCCCCAAGTTAAGGAAATGTTGGATGTGTTTGTTAAACACGAGGTAATTACAGAAAAAGGGAGACAGCTAGTAAGTAACAACTGATGTCACTCTACCTCGTCCAAAGGTCACACTCCTTCATCTTCCTGGGGACACTCACTGCCAGCTAGGTGCTCCTTTCCCCTGTCCCTGGGGTTCTCTCTGGAGAGTACTTCACTAGGCCCAGAGGAGCCTTGGTGAACCCTCATGTGCCCTGGCATGCTCAGATACTTAAGTAACCGATCAATCAAGGGCACATACGAAGCACGGTTGTACATCTAAGCATGTAAGTCACCATCTATGGCCACTAATAATGTTTATTCTGGGAAAAAGTCTGTATTTTAAGCAGCTATAAATAGAAGAGTACTTGGTTTTCAAGTGGCATTTTACTGGTACCTGTGGGAAAATTAGAGTAAGCCCACGATAAACTCCACATTTCCCGAGGCACACTTGGAGCACTCATCAAAACCCCAGATGTCTGGGGATCCATCCATCTAGCCATCCCGTTCTGGGAAGTTAAGCAGGGCTACGGCTCAGAATCCCCATTTTAACAGGCGCCAGGGGTGAGCCTGTGAGCAGGGACGCCTGGGGCTGAGCTGGCCCTGGGGAGTGAGGAAAGGTACAAGCATGCAGGTCACAGCAGCTCGGTTATCACTAAGGCTCCAACAGGGCCCAGCCACAGGCTCGGCAGTCTCCTCCCAGGAGTAACTACACAAACTCCATTCCCAGGGGAGAACTGCAACCCAGAGCGAGGGTTGGCTCCTCAAATCACCAGAGAGCACCCTGCTGACTCCCTACTTTTTGCCACTTGACAACTCTTTGCCCCCAGCCTGCACCCTGGAGGTGCATGTGCTCAGCAAGCACATGACCACTAGCTTAGCACCCACACAGACCAGCAGTGGCCGGGAGCACAAACACGGTTGCTCCTGTTCCTGAGACTGCTTTCCACATCAAAAAGGAGCCAGACTGGAGGTGGAGAGCTGAGTTCCCACTCCAGTGCCCCTAGCTTGCTGCAAGACATCACAAGATGCTAACGTCACAGGAAAGGGGCATGGGCAGCAGATGAAACACACAAAGGTCCTGGTACTGGCCTGACAGAGACAGAGGCATACATAGGTGCTATATGAAACACTGGGACACTGAACTATATCC
This sequence comes from Dinomys branickii, assembly GCA_004027595.1. Classification (NCBI taxonomy): domain Eukaryota; kingdom Metazoa; phylum Chordata; class Mammalia; order Rodentia; family Dinomyidae; genus Dinomys; species Dinomys branickii. Next base: position 43,619 of record PVLD010005070.1, on the reverse strand, counting down.
CCCGGTGGCCAGATTTGAGATGTAGTAACAGTCACTCCATAACACTTAAGTGTTCCACTCTCAGGACCATGAAGGTCAGAGAGAAGAGAACTCCCAAGTCATTCTCCTCATTTATAGATAAAACTGGGCTGTGGTGAGCTGAGCCCTGGCTCGCTCTAGATGAGAGCAGGGTAAGGTAAACGCAAGGCAAGCACCCTGCATCTGTCCTTTTGTCCCAGGGAGCACAAACTGATGACAGGACCCAGCACACGGTGAGTGACTGTTTTATATAAAGTGTAGGTTTCCAGGAGGAAAAATGTCTTTATTCACAGCCAAAGTTCTTATCTGTTATTTCATGTGGTTCCTTCAGCAGCTTTAGTAATGTTCCAAGCATTCTGCAGAGGAAAAATAAACAATAGATTTCCTCTCCTGCCCTTTCTTTCCCATGGTTCTCAGAACAAACCTTTCCTCTCCTATGGCCCCACACATAAGCAAGTGCAGCTGCCTCCTCACGCCTTCGCAGTGCCCCATGTGGATCTGCAGAAAGCTACTTCAGGGAGGCAGTTTCTGACGAAGGCAGCAAATCACGTATACTTTCACACATGGCACTCCAGAGGGGCTCTGAATAAACACAACTCTGACCTTACATGTTTTTAATGTATAATCTTCACACTGTTGACTTAACACTGCAGTTTTTCAAGGAGAATCGTAAAGCCCTCATCTTTCCTGTTCAAAGACTCCAACGGCTATAATCAAAGGCTCTAAGGGAGGGTGACTCGGTGGCAATCCCCATCTCCAAGCCTTTCCCTGGTGGGAGCTACCCCTTAAGCCTCTATAATGCCCATTCTTTTATTAATTGCCACCTAAGAAAAGAGATGGGCGCTGTGTGCGTGTTTAAGAACAGAGAAGTTCTCTGTTCTGCTGAAGAGGAAGTCAGCCGCAAAGATAAAAAACAGCAACAAAGAGAAGTAGGAAACCATTCCCAGGAGCAGGTGGGGCATTTGAGGGAACATCCTACAGCCCCTACACATGCCTTAATCACAGGTCTGACACCATAGGATTAGCCTGTGCCTGTTATCTAGCTGCTTTCCATTAAAAACCGTGGGCAAATTTGTAAAAGTAATATGGGAAATACATTTTTAATAAGTGTTATTATATGAAATAAAGGAGGGAATGAAAACGCCTCTCTAAGAACTGTAAGCAGCCTTGCTGGCTCTTCTCCACCATAGAATCAGATAATCAAGATAATCACTATCCTCCCAGAGCCCAGCGTCTACCCTGACTCAGCGCTCTCCAGACTCCGCGGCTGACGATGAGCTGTCAGAAGGGAGACTGTGAAAGCTTCACGTGCCAGCCAGCAGCGAAGGCATCTCCTCTGATCAAAATGCCTTGCCCTCTTTCCCCGGCACAGGGGAGCCTACCTGCTTAGGAATAAAGTGTAGGCGTGTATATCCTTTCTCAATCATTGGCCTGCCCAAACGCAGGGCAGAGAAACTGAATTCCACTCATTTGTTTTCTAAAACTAGTATCAAAGCCAAAATGTTATGTTTTACAGCCTGCCCGGCTCCTGGCCAGGGCAAGAGGGTGAATGGAGTCCTGTCTTCAGGCCGTCCGCCTCTCCCACTGCCCACTCACCCTCACCTGAAGATGCCTCAAGCCAGGCTGTGGACAGCCAGGTCTGCAGGTTCCAGCCCCATCCTTGGCCCCTCTGCGAGCACGGCACCCCGAGAACGACCCATCAACGCTGGGAATGGGATGGCCCTTGCAAGTGGCTGCTCAAAGCCTTTCAGTGTATGGCCTAGAGAGAGCTGGATCTGCAGTCTTGTTATACAGGCAGGGACTGGGCTTGCGGAAGATCAGAGCAAGGGCCTCTAAAATGTGGACCCCGATCTGTCCAGGTCTAAGGACAGCAATACCTGCTCTGAGCAGCCTAAAGGACCGTTTCTGGTAGCCTACATCTCTTCCCAGGCCTCGTATCAGACTTTTTTTTTGGTGCCAGGAATCAAACTCAGGACCTTGCACTCACCAGGCAGGCGCTGTGCTACTGAGCTATATCCCCAGCCCCTCATATCAGGCTTTCCACCAGAGACAGTCCCAACCTCAAACCCTGACATAACTGGGGGATACAGGTGGGGAGGAGATTTGCTCCACACCCGAGTTTCACCATATCCACAAGGCATCTAGAGGTATTTTAAATCATGTAAGAAGAGGAAGGATGCAGAAAAGTGATTAAAAACAAAAAACAGTTAACATAAAGGTAATGAGGGATCAAGTCAGCAGGGACGGATGTGACTCTCTTTTCTGAGTGTCATGGCTCCTGGGGCCTGCAGGAGCTATATTCTTGGAATACAAGGACAGAGGCACACAAGCTGTCCAAAACCAGCATTCTAGTGGGAGCAAGGTGTCAAAAATACAGAATCTAAGTCCCAGGTGGACTCCTCCTTGCCCAGTTACACAGCTGTCAAACCCATCCGAGCATTTAAGTGAAAGGACTCCAGAGCAAAAGGAGTAGATAAACTTTGGAAAAACACACTCACCACAACCCACTCTGTCTGCTTCCTGAATAGCCACAAAATATATGAAACATAGCCCACACCCAAGGGACCCCGTGGCTGCAGATATCCAGAGAGCCAGCTCTCTGTCCTCTGGGGTGGCTCTCTGCCTCAAGCACAGCTCCAGGAAGAGGCACCACACTCTCCTCTGGGCTCCTGACCCTTGGTTACCTGTTTCTTCTGGGGCTGGTGGCGTGCTGACCTCAGGTTCTGGAATAACTTCAGGGGGTGGTGGGGGTGGGGCTGGTGGAGCTTTAACAGGGGTTGTTGACTCCGGGGTCTCGAATGCTTCTTCAGAGTCTGAACTCCTGGTGAAGAGGAAAGAGAAACACAGGTTAGAGTGCCTGGATCGCTGGGCACACTGAATCTAATGCTGAGGAAGAAATTTTTTATGCCGCCTCTATTTTAGAACATGGCACTCTCTGGCTTTTTTTTTTAAGGCAAGGTCTTTTACCTTTGCAGTTTTGAGGCTGCAAAGGGTGGAGACTTGCTGTTTGTGATGCCCTCAGGCCATCTTTTTTATTTTTATTTTTATTTTTTTTAGCAATAGAGATCTCCTTAGGCTTATCTTTGCAGTCTATAGCTTTATTGGGAGTTTTTTTTGGCCAAACTCACAACATTTTAAATTATCCTGCTGGGCTCTTTGCTCTTGATTTTTAATATAAATCTGGCTAAAAGCCCCCAACAATAGCCGTGCCACTTTTCCAACATTTGACTGCCTTGAAATTTTTTTTGCCAGATTAATCAGTCCACTGCCGCCCTTAATCTCAGTCTTAGGCAAAGTCTCTGGACACGAGCAAAATGTAGACAAACTTTCTGTCAAGCCATAACATATATCATCTGGAGTCCAACAACCAGTGCAGTCCTTCTTCCCAACAGAAACCTCTCAAACCTGGTCATTATTGGCAGGATTTTTATCAACCTTTCGGTCTTTTGAGCAGTGACCAGAATCTCTCAGACAGAATAGCTGAAGGTGTTCCAGTTCAGCTCTTCCAGGTGACATCTCCAAACCTTTTAAAACTCTTTCCACAAGCCATTTTTAAAGGCTGTTGATTAGGTATAGAAACAGCAACGACCCCACTCCTGGTACCAAATTCTGTCTTGGTTACTATTCTCTCATTGCTGTGACAAAATATTCAACGCCCACAATGAAGGCAGGGAAGGTTTATTTAGCTTATAGTTTGTGGAGATTTTAGTCTATACTTGGCTGGTTCTGAGGCAGAGTGGCACATGGCAGACGGCAAAGGTTTACGGCAGCTGAGCACAGCAAAAACAACCAGCAAAAGGGAGGAATGGCTGCAAGCAGCCTCTTTCCTGCCCTTACATTGTGAACAGGCTACCCCCGACCCAGGGGGCGTGTAGCACTCCCATAATCTCCATGCCCTCCTCTTCCACAGGCTCAGGACGTATACAAAGCAAGCACCCTGGCTTCCTGCTGAGTCACTCAGCCAAACCTCTAGACTCCCCAGGTTGACACAATGTATCAACCATAACAAATACCCACTATTTCATCAATTCGGTCAAACAAATTCAGAAGCAGTCTATGTATCTGACACCACCTAGAACCTCTACCTCATGAAATTACATCTCCATTCGCCCTATTCTTGCTTCACCCTGTTATAGGCAGCTGAGTTAGATAGAAATACTATAGGCAGTCAGACAGGGCCAGGCCCTCCAAGGAGCCAACAGACCTGAAAGAGCCAACAGATCTGTGGGCCAGACCTTAAGACAAAGGGTGCTATACAAATGCACCCACTCACTTCCCTAGGTGTAAATGTCAGGGATTGATATTCTAAGTAAATAACAACCTCCTCCTAAAAAGCCAGGAAGAGTCGCTAGCCCAACCCCTACAGGAAAAGCTCCTGATCTGTATTCATGCCCGCTTGCTATGTGACTCGCTTCCCCATTTGATCCCAGTCCACTCAGTCTTACCTGGACAATTATACCTGTAATCTTATTGGCTGACCATAGTTTTGTCCATCTCCCCTACCTTGGACCCACCTCATCTCATGGTTTTTCTCTATGAAAGTCCCTGGAAAAGACAGACAGGGGGTAACCCACTCGGGCCCCCCTTCTGTCCCTCTTTTGGACAGAAGCTTTCTTTCTCTCAATAAATATATTCTCCGTTGTTCCTAAAATTCATTCTTCAGTTTTAGAGAACACAAACTCGTCTGATATCATTCAGGTTGGGAGATTTATTTCCCTGTATCAATCCCACCGTTCTCTGCACTTCCCTGCCTTCCCAGTATTTCTTTTACGTTGTTAGTGTAGATTCATTCACTTCATACTCCTACTTCTTTCCTCTCCACTAGATTGAAAATGCCATAAGGGCAGCCAGCCTTGCTTATTACACCATCTCTGAGCCTAACACAGGAGGTAGTGAATGAATAAATGAATGAATGAAAGCCAGCCAGTGGAGGTTGTGCCAGACAAGTCACAAAGTACAGTCTGCCAACCACACAGGTATGAAAATGACCCTCATTGGGGTGTAGGAATGTACACACACAAGGAAGCTTTCCACAGTCACAAGTAGAAGATAGTGGCAAAAACCCTGCCCTGGGCGAAAGGCAGCCTTTCTCCCCAACCTCCTTCCATTGGCTGCTCCTTGTTAAGCCAGGAGGATAAGGCTCTGCCAGTTGCACACCATTGTGTGCTTGAGGCCAGAAGGCAGCTGCCCCACACAGCTCAGGATACCATTGGAGCCAGGGCCCATCCTTACCTGCAGGGAAAGCTGGAAGGGAGCAGCAGGCTGGTTCCCATCTCGAAATGGTTTAAACAGACCCAAGTAGCAATCAATTCATCTGCAGTGAGGAGGTCAACCACCAAATGGGTGGATACTTAGAATTTCAGATGGCACAATGAGCTCAGCAGGCCAATTCAGTGAAGATTGGAATTAGAAGGTGACAGGCCAGGTAAGACAGAGAATTAAGTGAGGGGCTGTGCAGGGCTGCACATGTGTCACTGCCGCATCACCTCAAGCTGAGAGATGCTCATTCTGCTGAGTTCCTGTAGGGGCAAAGGTCCAGGAACCTTAGCACAGGTCACCATCTTCTAAAGACCATCAGCCATCTGACAGCACCAGCAACCAACCCAAACCCTCCACTATCTGCCAGGAGCAGAGAAAGGGGCTATCTGATGAGTTTCCTGTAGAAAATCTGTATTGAATCTGTTATTACTACTATTTTGTGGGCAACTCATTTGATCAGTGCCAAAGATCACCACCACACAACCCCCAAGGACCTTGGCTCCTCCAGTCAGTCAGAGCCCTCCAGGGACCTTAAGAAATCAGTAGAAACATCACAACTGCTTTTGATGGCAGCCAGTGAGCCCAAGACAGCATAGTATTAAATTTAATGAGTAAACACTTAATTCATGCGAACACAAAACTGACTCTTCACACATACATTAATACTAACGAGCTTAAGCTTTTGTTTACAGGAACGGTTTTTAATTCATCCATGCTTGAACAACGGATCTAGATACCTAAAGTTTCGCGGCCTGTTTACAGACACGGAAAACACAAGGAGTTCACACAACTGAGCTCAGATCACCTTGGTGAGCCCAGGATACAGCCGTGGGAGCCATTTATCACCCCGACCCCCAGCACTACCGCATTAATGCAATGATTACAAGATGCACAAAGCCAACTTGCCTCTTTCCGGTGCTTTCTTGAAGGGCTAGCAGCCTGGAGGTCCCATTGCTGGTCACCACGGTCCATAGCCACCGGCCCCATTCCATGGGGGACCACTTCGGCCAGGAACCAAAAGCCATCTCCACTGAAGAACAGCCTCTGTCCCCCAAATTCCCACCCCTAATCCCCTCACTGGTATCTCAGGTATAAATCTTTCCTAGTGTAACCAAACAAAGCTGCATCACCAGCAATAAATGCTAGGAGAGTCTTCTCCAGGGTCCAGAGGCCCCAGGCTGCCCGGCTCAGGCTGAGATACAAGGAGCAGGACTGAATGCTTGTATCCCTGGCTTTTGCAACCCTGGGCACTGACAACACGTGGCTTTGTAGTACAAAGGGCCCTGGTCTTTCTCAACAGCACAGGGATAGGGAGGGCCAGATGCTCTTGGGTTCTAGCTGCTGAATTCCAATGAGGTCTCTGCTGCGGCTGCAGCCAGGAGCACACCTGCTCCAGACCACCGCTCACCCAGCCTGCGGGGGAGGGGGGGAAAGGCCCAGCGCACCAAGCCCCTTTGTGCGTCCTTCCCTGTTTACTGCAACCTGTCTCTGCATCACAACAGCAGGGACCACTGTGGCCCACAGAATGGCATTCACTTCCGGTGCTGTGTGCCTTGTTTTCCTATTCCCGTGCCCTCTCCCAGGAGCAGAGAGCGAGTTAATTAGAGGAGGCTGATGGCAGCTTTTTTAATTAGCTCTTTTTTCCTACTCAGTTTCCCAGGGGCTTAAAAACTTTTCCAACAGTAAGAATTTCTTCAGTCCACCCACAAAGAGTCTGTCCACAAAAACAAAGCAGCATTTCGGAGTCTCGATGTATACAGGCAATTCCCATCAGCTTTTAGATTTTTTTTTCCCCATGAGAAAAAACTCAAGTACAAGAAATTACTCTGTTAAGGCTCCACACATTTTACAAATGAAAAAAAGAAATAACTTAATTTGCCATAAATATGTATCAGAAAGAGAAACGTCACTACAATCTGCTAAAACATCTCTAAATTATGAGAAAATATATTTCCCTGGTGGACAGATGCTACATTTGGAAGTCTATAAGTAAATACGTACACACAATTATCTATATACTTAATGGCCAAACATGAAATACAGTGACTAATTCCCCGCATGGTACCAACTGTTGGACATTTTGTTATGTGTAAGGCTCTGGACTAGGCCCCTTTGTATACTTACCTGTAATCTTCAAACGCATCCGACCTGCTGCCGAGCAGGCCCATTTTATAGATGTGACCACTGTGGCTTAGAGACACCTTGTCCAAGGCCATGTAATTAGAAAAGGACAGGAACCAGGGCTCAAATCCAAGCTGCCTGCCTCTAAAATCTGTGCCCTCATCACTCCATCTGTGGTTTCCAAATGCTTCTAAGAAGCTCCAGGTATAACATACTCTTATAAAATCTATCATGGAGCGCACTGAAGCTATTTGCATGAACTTGAAAATTTCACCCTGGGGGGTTTGGGAACACCAACTTCAGCTTTATCCCTGTTGCTGTCTCTCCTGGTTGCACAGTATTAGGGAAAGTTCTGATACACAGCTTGTCCTGTGATCATGGCGTAGTCTTGCCCAAGATAGATGAGGCAGGAGAGCCACCTAACCCCACAAAGCAATTAATCTATCAGCACAAGGAAATAACTACACTGGTGGGATCTAAGACCACAGTGAGTGTTCAGATGACAGAGGGAGAGAGAAATGAGTGTCCCCATGAGTTGACAGACTGAGCAAGCCATGGAAGTCTGAGTCTCTAGGGCTCCCCAACTGTGTCAGCACAGTTTAAAAAGTTTCTTGGATTTCAGAGAACCCCTGTAAAGCTCTGAAGTTCAACAAGGCAGTCTGTACACCTCTGCTCCACATAATACAGAATTCAGTGACAAGCAGTGCTGGAACGGGGTGGAAGTCTTTCTACAGGTAGAGTCAGGCAGCTGGAAAAAGACCCTCAACACCTGTTTGCTTCTACTTGTGATTTGGTACAAACATTGTCATGTTTTTACTTCTATGAATTGCAACAACAAAATAGGATCACACACATATATCCATATCTAAACATGCATGTGTCTGTGAATGTACATAATAGACATTTTAATGAAGAGGTACTATATATAGTTTTCTTATGTATCGTTACATGGTTGTATTTTGCTCAAGTTTTACTGGACAACAATTTAAGAGCTTGGGATAATAAACTACAGAGACCATATACTCTTCCAACTTTGCAGGCAAAAGAAAAGTTAGGAATGGTGGTGATGTCTTTTTTTTTGGTACCAGGAATCAAACTTATAACCTCACACTTGCCAGGCAGGCACTGTGCCACTGAGCTATACTCCCAGCCCAATGATGGCCTGTTGTAACTCATCTTTTTAGGTGAGGAAACTCAGAATTGAAGTGTCTTCATTCAACAATGCCCCCAAATAGGAGCTTTAGTTCTGAATACAATCGCCACTCTGGAAACCTAAAATGACCTACAGTTGAATATTACCTGATTGTCAAGAAATAGTTGTCAAGGGTTGCTGAAGAGGACCGGGCTACTTCCATATGTTTACCTATTTTGAGATCAATTCCCAAAATGAAAAGTGACCCAGGACTGCACAGAGGTACCTGGACCCACCCACCAGAGAGAAAGCAGATGCTAGAGATGGGGGCTTCTCATGATGTGACCCCCCACACCCTGAGCTTCAAGCAAAAGGACAACCGGAGTGAGAAGTCTGCGAGCCGCCTGGGGTCAGCCTGGGACTCCCCTCTTTTTGTCCTCCACCTCCCTTCTTGAAGGCCAAGCCTAGGTAAAGGCCTCAACTCTGGCAAGAAGCCTTGCTTTGGGGAAGATCAGCCAACAGGCCAAAATACCATCTGCCGTCCCTGAAGAGAGAAGGGGAGCTTCTAGAAACATCACTGGGTAAGAGTCTGACGAATCTGTGAGTAGATATTTTTGAAACTGCTACATACTAGATTCTGTTCATCAAAATACTCCACTGAATCCTAGCCAGCCTGTGTCTCCCACCTCTTCTCCCTCTCCTCCCCTCTCCCTCCCTCCCTCCCCCCTCCATCTCTCTCTGCCTAAAACAACTTGACCAGACTGCTCAGCAGCCTGTCTTCTGTGATCACAAAGCTAGCTCTCTGACAAGCCAGACAGCTCGAATTTTCCAGACTGACACCTAAGGAAAATCAAGGCAGCTGACAGCACATTCATCCCAAGATTCCTTGCCCAGAGTATCTGTCAGGTTTATGAGGAGGGCTCCTATTTCCAGAGGCAGGTACCTACCATTTGGTGGCTATGAACACACCGGCTGCCTCCATGTTAGAGGAGTGCAAGGAGTCCATACTGACAGCGTGTCCTAGTTACAGCCAAACATAAACTGACTAATGTCACAAAGAAACAGGACTTGATTCTGGATAACTAAGGCAGAAGTAGAATTTAGTGGAAGTAAAATTTAGTGGAAGTAGTAAGTAGAATTTAGTGGAAGGCTCTGGACGCTGAGGACGCAGATTTAGAGAGAAATGTGGGCTTTTCAGCCCTCTAATCATCTTGGGATCTCCCAGTATTCAGTTCTTGATTCAAATTCTAGAAAGAGAGCATTCAACTGGCCTGTCTTGGGTCATACATCTATGTCTTATGTGGTATAGGACAGAGGATCTTAACTAAATAAACATCCTAATGGAACAGGGCAGAGACTTCCCCAGGAGGCAGCCAGAAGAACAGGGTGGCAGGCAGCCCAAACGAAGAATTGTCACTTACTGCATATGGGGTCTTGGGCTAGGCAAAGCACTTAACCTCCTGAGCCCCTGGATTGCTTGTCCAATAAAAGGGGTACTAGCAACTGTAAGATAAAGTCTTCCCCGTACCAGTGCGGGGCCAATTCTGTCCCTGGCCTCCAAGCATTAGCTATTTCGAGGAATCTGATTTGCTAGCAAGCTGGCCAAGTCTTGCGTTTTACTTGTTCAAAGCTACTGGGCTGAGCATGACAGAGAACCTGGAGAGCACAGAGTGTGGTCACTACACGCCAGGACGTCTGTGGACTGAGAGCACACTGGAGAATGCAGGGGCTCAACCTCACTCTTCCTGAGGGCTGAACGTAACTCAGCCTCCACGGAGAAGCCAGAGCCTCAGGAACAGAGGAGGGTTGGGGTACAGCCTGTGCCTGTGTGGACATACATGTGCGCGCCCTGAAACACAGCCCCAAAGTTTAGTACTGCAATTAGTTTATTTGTGGTAACACTGGGCACCTCACAAAAGGCAAGTGACGTCTTAGTGACTTAGGCTCCACTGTAGGGAGTATAGAGTGATGCGGAGCTGGCTCCCCATGCTCAAGATTCCAGTGATCCGTACCAGGGTCCTATCAAGCCTTCCTGGAGAATAGCCAGATTGCGAACCAAGTCTTGAGAGAAATAAAGAAAACAACACTCGGCATTCCTTTTAGTCTCTTGTCTTCATGCACTCATATCCCCCAAATCTCATCTTTGGAACTGAACTCCTTGCTTGAGTAACTTCAGTCAGATCTTTCATTTAAACTCAGAGTCTAAAAAAAAAAAAAAAAACCTCACTGGAAATAAGATATGTTTATGGCAACTAAAGAGAAAAGAACACACCACATTGAATTCAGGAAAATATAAGGACAGGCTTCCAGCAGGCTGTCATTAAAAGCCTTTTTATTTTCTCCAGAGAGGCCAGCTACAGTACCATTCCACCCAGTCAGAAGCCACTTTACAAGCAGGCTGGAATTCTCACCCAGCTGAGACACAACAGGACCACAGAAAACGCGAATGTCTCTATCCAACCAAGCAATATGCATCGAGCTGCCTCTGCAAGCCTTCCACCTCTCTCCCTGAAAAGCTCTTTTGGTCTTCTCTGGAAACATACTTAATTAAGCTTCTTTTATTCACTAGTCTAAGAGTTTTGGTATTCGGTTTCTGAACCAAATCAAGTAAGTGGCGGGGTTGGAGACAGGTACACAGATAGAATCTATAAAGATTATGTCACAAAATACGCATGAAACAGGATGCAAGAACTCAAAGAGCACTAAGGTTTGGCCAACTGCTAAGGTTTCCCCAAGCACCTGGCAAGTAATAGAAACTCCCTCAGGAAAGCCCAACTGGGAAGAAAGAGGTGGGTTTACATGTGCAGCCTGTAGGGAAAACCCTGGCAAATTAAGTAATGAATGTATAGTACAAGCTTATTTACTATTTAAAAATTAAATACAAACATACAAGTGTATATGAATACATATGCACATTTATATACCTGTATGCCTATGTACATACAGAAATACACACACAAAATGGGCTTGGTAGCACACACCCCTAATCCCAGCACTCTACGAAGCTGAGGCAGAAGAGTCACCTGTTCAAGTCCAGGCTATGCAACTTAATGACTTGGCAAGACCTTGTCTCAAAATAGCAAAAGGGCTGGGGATATAGTTCAGTGGGGAAGCCTGGGGTTCAATCCCCAGTCCTGGGGGAAAAAAAGGAAATACACACACACACACAGGCATCATATATATGCCGTTTCTGAAAATTCAGAAAAGGATATTTAAACAAAGGTACCAGACAAAACAGTCTGCCTTGATACAGGGCAGGATGCTGACCCCAACAGGGAAAGCCCAACCACACTACTGGGGGCCTGAGGAGCCCTCCCGGATTGCTCTGCACGATCTTCCAAATCTCACCCAGGTCCTGAACAAAAGAGATGGGGACCCAGCTAGGATCTGACTAGTTGGGTTTTGTTCTGGGTAATACAGACTAAGGACAGAAGCCAACAAGGGGGGCGGAAAGAGCAGAGAGGCTCTGTAACTTTCCCCACTCCACAGTCTAGGGCAGACATCCCCACCCGAGCCAGCCCCTCTCCAAGCCCAACCTCACAGGTTCAGCAGGGCCCTCTCCTGGGGTTCCTCCAGCCAGCAACAAACACCGGTCTCGCATCTGCAACCCAAAGCCCTCACTAACCCAGAACCCGCGGGTGTGTGGGCAGGTCCCCTGCCAGCGTGTCTGAACACGTCAGGAATGGGACTGACCCCACAGCTGTGCCCCTGTGCTTACAGTCTGCATTTGTTCAGGGATCAACGCTCACTCCAGGTGAGGCACACGGACAGCCTGACTACTGCAGCAAGACGTACCACCCATCACATCCAGGTGCCTGGGCTGATAAACCAGAGTAGCCCAAAGTCTCAAAGCAGCCTGAATCTTCCCAGTTTCTGAGGATGAGAACAGGTAATCAAGACAAGGGGTGTGTGTCTCATGGAAACCCAACCGTCCTTCCCTGTGCCCTGCGTACATACACATTCCCAAATCCACTACTACTCTGCCTAGGCACCCTGTTTCCCAGAGGATCCTCACCCCCAGAGGAACTAAGCAGGTGCACCCTACAGAGGGCAGCTGGCCAGGCTGGCCACTGCTTCCCACCACAACGCCCTCCTCACCCTTCTCCTCTTTTCTTTAGCCCATTAATTCCTTCAGCCTGGGAGTGTGTGTCTAGAAGGCCCATGCCACTCCATTGTGCCCACAAGAGCCTAAGGTTCTTGAAATCTGCAGGGAGTGACTCTGGGAAACTGGGTGCCATTCGGATCTCTGGGGTCCAGCCAGGGGATCTCTGTGGGCGAGTCAGGTCAGCCCCAAGTTCTGACACTCTATTTTCTATCTGGGCAAAAGGCAATGCCACCTTGGGGTCCAGAGGATGATTGATCTCAGCACAGACTCTTCCAAAGGGCAGCTGTGGGGTTTTGGCTTCAAGCTTTTAGGTCCAATGTGTCCTCACCTATGTCTCTGTATTTTACTGTGACTCTGAATCTGTCTCTGCCTCTACCTGTCTCAAGCCTCTGTCCCCTTGTACCCTGTCCTCTCTCCTCACTTCCCCCTCACTGAATTCAGGAAGGAAGAGGCACAATGGGGGCCACCCTGGTACTGCGAACCCTGCAGTTGCCACCAATGATTAAGGTTCATGTGCTTTGACTTTATAATTTGTTATTTATAATTTTATCTTTAAACTAGTACTTCGAGGCCTTGTGGACTGTTAGGGATAACAATACAGGTAGAAGCACGCTCTTACTGCATGGCATAGCAATATTCCTATCTAGACCCTTTGTGATGTCTCACTCAGTGTAGACAAACACTGTGGAGTCATTGTCTTTTTAACAAATAGATCCTCACGTGTGCACTTAAGACTAGCTGGCGGGACTCCAAGCAGTCCAGAAAGCATGGTGAGCCCTTGGTGAGGGTCATGCAGCTAGAGGCTTCAGCACCACACTGCAATCACCACCCTGCTGAGGACAAGTAGGACTGAAAGAGACCACTAGCGACCCTGAAGCACCACCTGACATAGGGAGAACATGCTAACAGTTCTCACTAACAGTCCTAGGCCTCAGTTTTCCTGCCTGCACTGTGGACAAAAGGCAGATGACTGTACCACACATAGGGCCAGTCTGGGAGCCAAGTTCGCAGCTGGAAAGCACCTTGTACAATGCTGGGCACTCAGAAGGTATTTCCTTACCGTAATCCTTCAAGTGTTAGAGCTTACAATCAAAGTGTCTGTACCCATCACCTTAACATATCAGAGAAACCTAAAGCATAGTCCTGTCTTAATCTTCTTTAAAACCTGCTGTACCCAGGGAACAGCTAGCCCAATGACTCATGAGTTTGCAGTGTGATAAGGAAAAGAAATGTAATTTTATTGGTCCTCCCACACATCTCTCTCTCTCTCTCTCTCTCTCTCTCTCTCTCTGTCACACACACACACACACACACACACACACACACACACACACACACACACACACACAGAAAGCTAAAATGGCTGTGGGTGAGGAATTGTAAAATTAAGCAATAAATTTCACTCGAATATTTACTGAACTAATTCACAGCTGCGCAGAGAAAAACTGCCCAGCCAGAACAAAGTAGCACTGACACTGTTTGTTGTAGCTCCAGAAGGCCCTGGGAGGGCTCCCCTTGGTGTGACAGCACCAGTCATCAAAGAGGGCCTGGGGAGTGTCTGGGCAGAGTGGCTGCCAGGAGGTGGGAAGGAGACGGCAAAGTACAAAGAATGGGTGTTGGGCCGTTTGGAGAATAATGTGGGAGGGAGAGGAAGTCTGCCAGGAGGTGTGATGGTGGCCATGCCCTGGGCCTTGCTGGGAAATGTGAGGAGTCACAGGCAACAGAACAGACACCTGACTGCATCCCAAAGAAAGAAGGGGGAGGGGGTGAGAAATGGCCAGACCTGAGACACATGGGAGGTTAAAGTGAAAGGTGTTAAGGAGAGAGCAGTGATCCCAGATTGTCCTGTTGAGGTTTTAGCAAAAACAGGCATTTATTTTTACTTGGCCCGTAATTTATACAGGAAACAGTTTTACCTAAGTCCAAGAGATTCTGAAATCATTTACATGCCAGCTGACTTAGCAACAAAAACCTGAGAGCCAGGATCAGTAGTTTAAACACAACTGGCCGATGAGTATCCTTGGCTTTCAATCACACATAACAAAGTTCCAATGAACAGATACAAACCAAAATGAGTTAAAACAGACTCTCAGAGCTGACCTTGCCAACAACCTAGTCAACTGCATGATAAAATAAGCTATAAATTTGACAGTGGTCACCTGGCTATTTCTCTTCATCCTACCTCTCAGCCCTGACTTATTAGTTTTCAGCCTTCTCTTGTGTTTATGATGTAAGAGATGTGAACGGCCATCTCTGTCCTTTGTGTTTTCAAACCTCTGAGTTCAAAGCCTCAAAGTTATCCATTATCACAACATGTTTGCTATTTAAAAGTCATGCTTCTGGTCTTAGGGACTTATCTATTGTCTTAATCACAGGATGTGTTGATCAATCACCAGAAATAAGGGGAAAAAAACAGGAAAACTTTGGCCTGAGTTCTGGTTTACACTACTGGGTGAAAGGTATACTTGCTCTAGTACAAATGGAGAAGATGACAAATTTGGCCTAAAATTAAGACAGAGAAGCTCTGACTCATGCCTTTTCCACGACACATTTCCTTCAAAAGCCAGCACCAGAGGGGTCGCATTTATGTGGCTCACCTGCTAGGGATCAACAAGACTATGGAGGAAATGGCCAACTCCAGACCACAGTCCTTCCACTGAGTCATCATCGCGCCTTATCCTGGACACTCAAATAGAAATTGGATAATAATGACACTAGAGACAGATGAAAGGCATTTCTGCTACAGAATACAAAAACATGGGACTTCTGGGAAGATGGTGACTGGCTAAGCAGCAAAGAAAGATCTTCTCAGAAGACCGCCATCCAGACACTGGAATATTGCAACATCAGAAAGACAAGGAGGACAGAAGCAGGTCCGCTGGTCCCAGGAAGGATTTGAAATGAGAACCGAAGCCCTCAGAAAAAGCAAACAAGATCTCTCGCTGAGGAAAAGCTTGGGTGGCCGCCATGGCAGTCAGAGGAAGAGGAAGAGGAGAAAGAGGGAGTCACCGCTCCATACACAGCCTCAGCCCACTCCTTCATTCGTACACTCATAGCTTCAGCTTCAGAAGCCCATGCTTGCAGGAGCCTCCTAACTCAGCCAGAGGAGAGTGGAATTTCGAGAGCTGGGCCAAAACTGGAATGGAGAAAGCACAGCATGGAAAAGAAGCAGTGGCAGTTTGGAGGTGTCGAACCCAGCTTGAAGATGAAAAGGTACAACAGCCACTAAAGCAGATGCCCACTCCGCTGCGACCCATTCTAATCAGCGCCCTGAGGCAAGGCAGAGACAAAGCAACCAGTACACAGCCCGCCACACCCAGCTCTGCACCTGCCCCAAGGCTGTGGCCTGCTACCTCTCCCCTGTGAGAGCAACTACCAGCAGAGAGCAGCAGAGGGCAGCGGCAGCAACCCTAGGGCCATGGCAATATCCAGGGATCCAGCCAATGAACAAACGGGAACTGGAGCACAACAGAAAGAGTGAGGTGCAGAGGGAGGTGGGCCACATGGCCCCGCCCCCTTCTCACTCCAACACCAAGCAGGAAACACAAGCTGAGGTCCCGGGCTCCAGCTCCCACCCTGAACTCCCTCTGTGAGCACCTTGAGACTTGGCGCCCCTTGCACCCAACATGTGATCCTGACAGCAACAGGCTGAGTCCATGGGCTTCAGGACCCACTCTACACTACTAATATGAGCACCAAGAGGAACTTCATACTGCTTGCATATATGAACCTTGTATGAATGCATAGCAACAAATTACAAGAAAAGCAGCAGTCCTGGAGACTGAGAGATGACAACATACTCTATACAGAAGACCCAAGAAACTCCTCAAATTGTCTCCTAGAACTAGAAACTAAACTTAGTACACATCCTGGACTACTTCAAAGAGCACGGGTGGGGGAGACCTCATGCCATTTGGGCTCAGCATCATAAGTGCACCCAATGACCAGTTGTGTAAGGGGCAGGGAGTGGCAGCACTGGAGAATGACAGGTGGGAGGAGGCGAAGACCTAGAAGTAGGGTGCAGACCTGGTCCTCTAGCTGGGTGGGGATAGCCTCCAAAGGGTCATAGGCAGCCTGCGCAGAGACACTGGTGGCCTATGAGGGGACCCCAGGGGCCCTGACAGGGAGCTGAGCAGCCTGTTGGGGGAGGGGGGTTTTCCCGCGGGGTACATGAAAATTCTGAGGACCTAGACCGGGTCCCTGGGTGCACGGCAATGGGGCAGAGCCTGGCCATGTGAGGGGGCAGTCCCATGGACTCAACTGGGCCCCCAGGTGTGCTGCATCAGTTCAGAGCCCAGGACGAACGCAGGGGCGACCCTGCAGACCCAACCAGACCCCTGAGGGCCTCAAGGGCTTGTCGGTAGGGTGCTGATCATAGTGTGCCTGGGCCCCTGTCTATGTATCATCATTGAGGTTGGGTGCTTTTCCACCTAGTGCCATAGTAATTTGCGTGCACCCATGTTTGTTGTATCAAAATTTGAAGCAGCCATGTGTCTTCCCAATGTGACAGCCCGAGGCAATGAGTAAAACCAAAAAGTAGAGTTATTATCAGAGGGAAGACAACTGACTGGGTGGGAGAACAATGGAGATGAGGGAGGAGAAAATTGTTTGATTAATCGTACGTGCCTTTATTTGTATAACTGAGTAATAAATGAGAAGATAACATTATGTAATACAGCAACCATTGTTAATTCCCTACTATCTTCTCTATAATTTTGTATTTCCTTTATTGTTTTTGTGTTACTCTGGTTTATGTTTGATTGTTGATATGTTTCCATTCTTTTGTCTTTAAAATAAAAACAAATTTTTAAAAAATGCAAAAATACTCAGTTACAGAAAAAATATTCCAAAACTTCTTAAGTATCATTTCAACACTGAGGTCCCTCCCATACACCCTTCACTTCCTCCATACACGTTATTTTTCACCCAGGACTTGAGACTGTCTCAGAGTGGGAAGGGAGCAAAAGGAAGGAAGGAGGGGCAGCCGAATCCAAGGAGACACACACTTGGCCACAAACTGTCAGTGGACGATTGTCTGAGGCTATGCCAAATTCATTTGCTGAAATCTGAAACTCCAAGGTATTAGGAGGCTGAGCCTTCAAGGGGTGATTAGGTGATTACGTACTGAGGAAATCATGCTCTCATAAAAGAGATCACAGAGATCCTCACTGCTGCCACTACTCAAGGACACAGCACCACTGCCATCTATGAGCCAGAAAGGGAGCCCGCCCTGGACAAGGACTCTGACTTGGATCTCAGACTTCCCAGTCCCTAGGACCGTGAGCAACATATTTCTATTCGTTTACAAGCCACTTGATTTACAGTATTTTGTTTTAGTGACCTAAACAGTGTAATGTGGTTACCCAGAAGTCAGCACCCACATCCTACTGAGGTAAGATAGAAGACATAAAATAGGCAAAAAAGGAGACAAAAAAATATCATAATTTTAAAATTATACTTTTAAGAGAAAAACTGCAGCTTTAGGACAAAATCTGGTCAAAGGAGAAACATGTTTATCTCAAATTCCTTTGGTCCACTTTGCTTGCTAACTTGTGTAACTAATCTTACACAGATGTGGTTTGCTGGGATGACTCTAGCTCTTTCTGCACCTCCAGTTTACATGGCTACCTGCAAGGCACAATTTTCCACAGGGGGTAAAAAACCTACTCTTTGTCTCCACATGGGACATTACATAATGTGATGTTAGTTTCTCCTGAACTGAGATGAGCTACCCACATAGACCCCTAGAGAACACAGCTCAGCCTATCCCAACAACTCCCATGCTGGGCAGCCTCGAATACCCCAAGCCATTCTCCATATGTGGGCAAAAGAGCTTAAGTTCTTTATTTTCCCCAGGTGGGTCTCAAAGAAGAAGTTCAGGAATGCCAATTTCCAAACCATCCTGCAAGACAAAGGCCGGCTCTCAATTCTAAGCATAAGAAGTGAGGCTGGCCAAACTCCTATATTGCAAATGTGAAAATTCCAAGTGAAAGAGGCTACTCTGCAAAATAAAAGTGGATGCCTTTCTCCCCTGTTTTCCCAGAACACAGCCTCAAGTCTGACCTAGTGGCTCTTTTTAACTCTAGCATAGGGATCTTACTATTATCCAAGCTTTGCTCCTCAGTTTCCTCCTGGTCCTGTCCGTCCCACCCTCACATCGCCTGTGCCCAGTGCTCAAACCGAGGCCGGCCAGCACGGACCCTCCAGCAGCCCTCCAGGCCCTATCCTTGGTCCTTCTGCCTCCCACATCCTTCCTGCCCAGCAGAGGTCTTTCTGGGCTTGGCATAAATGATACTTCCTCAGTCCACCCCCTTGGTCCTCTTCTCTCCATTTTTGCGATAATCACTGCATACTGAAGGGTTCATGGTCCCTGTAGCCCATGCTTCCTATAACCATGGGTGTCTAGTGTTGGCCTCCCCCAGTATAAAGGGTAATCAAAATATACCATGAATGTTTACATATTTTAGAATTTATTACAGTAAATCACACATTGACATTAATCCCTCTCAAAAATATTCCCATTCACTTCAAACACATTTATCCCATCCTCCAAGGCACTTTCTGATGCCATTTGAGAAGTCCTCAGGTTTTCAGAAGGTTCAATCAAAAATATGGTGAATAAGCTAGGCATGGTGGTGCACACCTGTAATCCCAGTACTCAGGAGGCTGAGGCAGGAGGATTGTTGCAATTTCAAGACCAGCTTGGGCTACAAAGTGAGCTCAAGGCCAGCCTGAACTGCATAATGAGATCCTGTCTCAAAAAGAAAAAAAAAGTGAATGCTTCTGTTGTGTGCCAACCAACAAAAACAGAAGGCTTGTAAAAAATTAGTGTGTCTTCGTTATGGTTTGTGTCTGGATGTCCCCCCAAAGCCTCATGCAGTCATGGGGTGGGATTCTAGAGTTTATGATTGACCCATGGTCCAGTGTTGGGAATACTGGTGTGAGTGCTACACCCACCCTGGGGCAGGTAGTTTGCATATAAGGGCTGGAAAGAGGCTGCTTTCTGCAGCTGCTCCTCCCTTTTTGCTCTTGCTGCTTTTGCTGTCTTCCACTGCCATGAACAGTTGCCCTCTGCCATGTGCCACCCTGCCTTGGAGCCAGGCGAGTATGGACTGAAACCTCCACAAACTGTGAGCTAAGTAAACCTTTCCTTCCTTAATTCTGGGCCTCTGGTATTTTGTCTCAGCAGTGAGAGAAAAGTAACTAAGACAGTCTTCAACCACCTTATTCACTGAATCTGGCACTATGTAACTGCTGGCTCTTCCTTAAAGTCAAAAGGACCATGAAAAGTAAGCATTTTTAATTGGTTCAGGCCATTGAGATAGCCACGACAGCACAAATAAGACACTCACAAAAGAGAAAACCCAGAACTTCTTCAAAAAGTAGCAATGCTGATGGGTTAAGTGTGTTTGAAGCAAGGGAGAATATTCTGAGAGAGATTAACGACAATGTGTTCTTTACTGTAGTAAGTTTTTTAAAATGTGAAACCATGCACTGTATTTTCTCATCAGACCTCGTAGACTGTGGGTTCCCTGCAAGTCAGGCTGTGGACACTGTGCCTGCTCCCTGCTCCTCCACCATGGTATACAGGACTTAGTTCTCCATCTGCAGCCATCATTCTGCCACCCAGATCTTTCCTGTCACTTGACTGATCCAATTCCGTCCTCTATTATTTTTGACTTATAACATGCTACTTCTGAGTACAACAAGCAGATTTCCCAGGGCGCCTGAGTGGGCAATACAACCCTCTCCAGGAGAGCCTGAACTCCGTCATGTCCACAACCTCCCTGCCCCTGCTACCATACCTTTCATCCCCTTCCATCTACCATGCCAGGTATTTCAACTATCCAGGAAATTATAAGCTCACGATACTTTAAAGTCTTGGTTGGAAAATGTAATAAACAGGCAGCACCAAGAAGAACGGAAACTGCACCCTGAAAGATCAGGCTTGTTCTGAGGTTTCTACCTCATCAGCACAGAGGAGTTTCCTAGTTATGAACAGCTCAGAAGAATGATGCTGATGTGTCTTCCCCTCAGCCTGTCAATCACTCAGCCTGTCAATCACTTTTTCTTAACCAGGAAGTATGCTGGTTTATTTGTAAACCCACAGCGCTCTCACATGGCTATAAGCTAGAAAAATCGAACTCACAGAAACAGAGTGTGGACAGAGGTTACCAGGGAATGAAGACAGAGAGCAGTGGGGAGATGGGGATTAAAGGGCACAGAAATTTCACTTAGGAGGAAAAAGATCAATAGATCTACTGTGTAACTTGATGTCTATAGTTAAGAACCATGTATTGTACACTTACAGATTGCTCAGGGAGTCAGTTTTAAGTACTCTCTTACACACAAAAGTGTACATAAGATAACACATGTTAATTAACTTGACTTAGCCATTCCAAAATGTATACCTATTTCAAAACTTGATGTTGTACACCATAAACATCTATAATTTTTATTTGTCAAGGAAAGAAAAAACACATGCATAATATTTCACCAACATTTCACGCATTTCCCTCCTTTTTCTTCTCTGGATACCCAAACACAAGCATGCAGCCTCTGCACACTCTTCCTTATGTAGAGAAGTCTTGAGCAACACAGAGGAAGCAGAGGTGCTAACACCACTGCACTGTTGGTGTAACTGAGTTTTCTGAGAGCTGCTGCCCTTGTCCACAGTTGTTCTTAAGGAGGTGCTTGCCCAAGCTTGGCGTTGCTCCCAAGAGTGCAGACAGGCTGGTCGGGGCTACCTAGGCATGTTCTCTCCTCTATCAGTGGGTCTGTTTATTGAGAACACCCTCAGTCTCCATACTACCTGCCTTGCAGGCCCAAGGAGTTATGGAGTTCACAGGCTATGAGAGTGGCACCAGTTGGGAAAACAAAGAGGAACTGAAGGGTCTCAGATCAGGAGAACAAATACTCATGCCATCCCCTGGAACAGGACCACACACAACCACAGGAGACCCAGGAAGGGGAACAAGGGAGGCAGAAGAGTTGTGCTGGGTGCAGCCCCAACGCTGCCCGGCCACTGTCCTGTCCCTAGAGAGGTGGTCACCAGGGTTTGGAGTCTGGGGACAGTCCCACACTGGGCCAGAGAGTTAGAGCTGGAGGGGGTGGTCAGCATTTACGTGTGTGGCCCAGAAAGTCGGCTCAGATCACTCTTCCCTCACCTGTGATCAGTACAGCAAGGCAGGAAGGACGTGGAGAATGAACACCTCTTGCCTCTGAAGTCCTCATGTCACAGCAGCTGTGCATTGAGCACCACCTTCCCAGTGCCGTCCTCCCTCCCTTCTTATGTATTCTTGCTGACCCCAGCACCATGAGCAGCAAGGCTCCAGAAAACAGTGCCAGACTCTCCAGCCACACATGGCCACACTCATCCTCGCCCTCTCAAGCTTTGCCTTGAAGATGCACACCCCAGGTGCCAACACCTGGTAGCTGGCCCAGGTGCAGGTAGCCTTCCATGGCCCCTGGTTAGGGCAAGAGATGGGAGCTAAGCTGCTGAAGGGCATTCACGGACCAAGGCCAGGACCAAGACCAGGGCTCTATTCAAGTGTCCCCACTTCCCCAGCTGGGCTCCGGATCCCTGCAGACAACTCAGAGGCTGAGGCACAAAACTGCCCCAGCAGAGGGAAGCTTGTTAGAGGGATCGAGAAGGCAAGGCAGCCCTGGAGGCCTAAGGTAAATTAGCTGTGATAGAGTAAAGGAGGTGATTCTAAACACCATAAGCCCTGATGCCTGACAGTTCTTAGGAGTTCTTTTTGTTGGGGGAAGGGCATTTTAAAAAGCCATCCTGAAATTACCCCAGTAGGAATCCCATCTACCACTCACAAGAGACATATTTCCCTATTCTAAATTAGACTTTTTTTCTATGTGTAACCAAAGGTATGTCAATAAGGGCACAGCAAGGCTCATCTGTGAGAAGGGACATTCTGCCTGGAGCTCTGTCCAGGACACCCCTTTAGGTCCCAGGTTCCCAGTTACGAGAACTGCCCTGCTAAGAGCACACAAACTCCATCAATCTTTGGTATAAGAATCAAAGCTCAATGCTCCTCAAACATAGACTGGGGTGCCAAAGACAAAGGGATGCACAGCAGACGCTCCTACCCACCCCTCCTCAGCTTCCCAGAAGCCTCTGCTCACTTTCTGGGTTGCTCCCACAAAAAAATCAATGCTGTAAGAGGTAAGCCTCACTCCCAGCAGCCCTGCACCCCAGAAAAGCATCCCAGGGCCATTCAGGAAAGAAAATGAAATCACAGTAACCTCCCTGAGAGTCTGGCACGACCTACATGTAAGCAGATGTTTTCCCCCAAGAGTGAAGCCAGGCTTGCTTGCTTTCTTCCTTGGGGAAAATACTTCCAGACACGCCAGGAGCCTCTCTCTAATGTAAAACAATGAACAATTAGCAGCTTCCACCAGGACCCTGAGAAGTGATCCTGCCCTCAAGCCCTTTTGATGTAACTGCTGATGTTCCAGGTCTGATCCCTATTAAAGGTGGCACTTGCTTGGGTCTAGATTGCTAAGGAAACTGGGCTCTGGCCTGGTGACCAGCAGCAATCAGATGGTCAACTCCAATAACCTTCTCTCCCCAGCAGCAGTCAGGAGTAGCCAGAACCTGTTCTAAATCAAGCTTCAATATAAATGAACAGCCTACTGTAACCTGGACCCAGAACAAGACAGTAAGACTCCCAGGAGCCTCTAGTCATGTCCCTGGGTCTTTGGTGATAATCCAGCTCATCCATATCTGGTCCTCTCTGTTGGAGCTTGGGGCATTTTAACTTAGCCTCAACAGGTTTCAGTAGTGACAAATTATGTTCTGACCAAACACTTCTGGGCTAACTGGGCTTCACAAGGGATGAGCTTTTGTCCTGAGTGGCCCACAATCATTTCTCAGTTAGGATTAACAATCAATATCCACCTCCCGGCAAAGTGACCTCTTAGATCTCCCTGAGAAGATGACGTTCCAAAGAAAAAGATCCTTTAGGGCTAAGACAGGATCTAAGACTCAAAAGGATGATGAACTTAGGGCCCAAGGCAGGTCATTTTTATCCCCAAACAAACTTATCCACTAAACTTCCTCTGGGGAAGAACTTGGAATGTCTGCTATTTCAAGGCTCTTGGGAGGATGCCTCTGCCTTAAGCCTGCCAGATACATTTCTCCATCCAAATTACAAGTTCAAAAAAAAACAAAGATTACAAGTTCATAGCAGCTGAATAAAATAACCAGCTGAGTCACGGTGAATGATGACTAGAGAAGGAGCCTAAGTGATATTTTACAAATGATGCGTCTGTAAGATTAAAACACCAGTTAAGAAAAGGCCCTCAGTAAGGTGAGAGATTGAGTCTGACCCTGCTATTCTCCCTCTGACAGCCAGAGGGCACATAACTGACAGACAGCCATTACTCCCCACTCCCCGCCCCACACCCCAAGAGGGGCTACGGGGTTACTGGCTCCAGGTCATCCAGTAGCACCCGGCAGCCACACTCTTGGCCACTCTAGGTCTTGCTCATTCCCGCAGCCCACGCGGAAGACAAGCTCGACCCACAGCCTTGATGTCTCTCCTCAGTTCCAGGCTGCTGCTGTAGCCTCCCTGAGGAGCAGCAGAGGACTGTAACCTGACAAGACAATGACAGGAGAGGGACCAACCTGCCGCTGCCATCCCCAAAATCCTGCAGCACCAACGGGCCACCCAACCATTGTCCATGGAAACCCAACTTCAGCTGTGCCAGTTCTGCCGGATGACAGAGCTGTCAATCAAGCGGCCATTTCTACAACAGTTTTCTGAGCCGTTGCCATGACGGCTGAGGCTATCCCAGATACCTTACAGCCATCTGGGTGATAATCACTTTGGCCACAGCGGGTTTGAAACATGGACCTCTCCAGTGACTCCACCCTGCACCCTCAGCTGATCGCCCTGTTGCTACTTCATATGTCCCCAAATAGGTCTGCAAAAATGTAGGAAACTGAGCATATGCAGCGTGCTCCCCCTTCACGTAAGCCGTGCTCCCTCACACTCCCATCAGTCCAGGAGCTCTCCCTCTACAGCACTCCTTCCTGTGCTGCAGCCCAGATCCCCGGAAGGGCTTGCCCAGGGAATACTATTCTCTACTTGTGATTCGTATCTCAGGTAGAGTGAACCGAGCGGGTTGTGCTAAAGAGAGCTGGCAGTATTAGCACCCACCAACCCTGAAAAGCTCCAGAAAGCAGCAGAATAGTGAAGTTCAAGAGCAACAGACATCTGCAGTGACCTGCAGAGACCAGCAGAGTAGTTCACAGATGGAGCAGAAGCCGCTGGAAGAGACCCTCAAAGCTGCCAGGGGAGCAGCAAGCCCCAGCTGCTGAGGGGCTAATCAGTGGAGACGGAGCCACCAGGAGCTGTGACACTCAAGAGCTGGCAGCTACTACACTGATGGCTGACAGCCACTGGCTCCACAGCCCAGACCATGGAAGGTGCGCTTCACCCGTTCACAATTTCTACCAGAACCGTGCAAAAGGACCTTCAACCAAATCATGAAATCAACTGGTGACAGGGGAAAGGGGTGAAGCTCAGCAGTAGAGCACTTGCTTGGCACACGTGAGCCCTAGGTCTGGCCCCAGAGCCATAAAAGAAAAACAAAAGCCCCCCCATGATTCTTCAGGGGGTGATATTCCCCATTCAAAATGCTTAGAGCACAGAACTCCACAACTTGAATTACAGCAAGCTGGGATGGTGGCACAAAGTGGGCCCAGAAGATGGCCTGAGTCCTCAGCCCACAAGACACAGAGCTCCTGTCCCCCTCCCTCCAGCCCTTTATCGTGGGCCTTACTGCTCTGCCCAGTGACTAAGGCTATTAATTCTACAGGCAAGAAGCTGTGTGTATCCACTTCCATTTAAGAAGAAAGCAGAAGAAAGGTAAAAGCACTGCAGGAAGTCTGTCACCACAGCAGGTGATTTTCTGTACAGCCACAGGGGAAGCATTATACAGCAGACCCACCTTTCCAGCCCAGGAGCCTCCCCTCTGTAAGAGCTAAGAAGGTAGGAACAAAGGTAATGTATTGTTCATGAGGCTCTAAGGCCCTTGGGGTAGTCCCTGGTCTACCTAGCCAGCTGCTTCCCTAGTTGGAAGATGCTGTTGAAGAGCAGATGCTCGTGGAAGGGAAGGGAACTGAGGGGACCTAAGCACAGGGGTCTGGGAGCAAACGGACATCTAATGAGCAAAACGTCCAGGAGCAGAGAGAAAAGTATAAAGAAGGGCTATGGCCGTGAGCAAAGCGGCTCCAGTCTGAGTGACAACCTCATCTGCTGTCCCCTGTGCTGCAGGATTTCCTGAGCTACTCAGGGCAAAGGCATCCTGGCAGGGACTCACTTCCTCTAAGGAGTAGGACCAAGAGGGTGCTATCGTAACACCCCATGGTGCCCGGCAGGTAGAGTGTGGAACTCGCTGACTTGATGGCAACAGATCAGGTCCACAGAACCGAGGCATCCAGCCAAAGCCGTCCCCGACAGACATCACGGCCCTCCCCATGGCCCAGTAAAATGCAGATATGGTTATGATTCTTGCTAGTAAGACGCCCACTCATTTGTTGTTTATGCAAGCATTTATCCAACAGGCATATACCGGTATCTACAGCGTCGCTGGCGCTTTGCTATATGCTAGGGATAGATGCATACACAAGCAAAGGTCCTCTCTTGTTGCCCTCACCTCATTCCAAGGGAACCAGGTAAGTAAATCAGATAATTACCAATTGTGCTAAGTAGGATAAACCTGGAAGAGAATGATACAGGGCTGTGACAGCCAGTGTAATGGCCACTGGCTATGTGTTGCTACACAAATTTGAATTAATTTAAACTGATTAAGGTAAAAACTTGCTTTCTGGGCTGCACCAGCCACCTTCTTGGTGCTCAACAGCCGCATGGGGCTCCTGGACAGTGCAGACTGCAGAACCTTCCCATCACCACTGAGATTCTGCAGCGCAGCGCTAGAGCACAACGGCAGGAAGCCCTTCAAGAACTGAAGCTGGTGGAGGAGCTGACCACGGAAGCAAGGTGCAGACCACAGAGGACTCTGAGGAGCATTTTAGGTACGCAAAGTCTCTGAAGCAGGAAAGCACTGTACAATCCAGGAGTTGACAGGTGACCTGTGTCTTTGGAGAACATCATGCTCGGAGAGGTGGCAGTTTATGGCCCTGCAAGGGGTTTGACAAGCAACGGAAAGTGGACACAGAGTTTAGTCACAGAAGGGCCATAACCTGGGCTTTTCCACAAAGAAGGGAAGTGAAGGAAATAGGGAAGGGGAAGGAAAAGGAGAAAGTAAGACCTGACCTTCAGGTCTCTGGTTTGACCACCTGGGGAGATGAAGGGCCCTGAGCAGGGCTGGGAAGACCGGGGTAGGACTATGTTTGTCTGAAGGTACATTTTTGGTTTAGTTCCCATTTTTTGCTCATTTCTGTTTGTGTTTTGGCAGTATTAGGGATGAAACTGGGGTGACACTAGGGATAGCTGGCAAGCACTCTTATCACTGAGCTGTCGCTGAGCTGCTTCTGAGAGAGGACGAAGTTTACTAGAGCTCTATCCTAGACATGGCAAGTCTGAGCTTAATCCAAGAGGAGACACAAAGCTGGATAAGGATGTTACTAACATGCACATAAATGAGCCTGCTATTAACACATACTATTATTTAAATCCATGGCCATAGAGGAGACATGTTTTTCCCCTCAAAAAAAAAAAAGAAATAAAGACTACCTGGGCCAAAGGCTTGAGGGTTCCTGCATAGCCTGTGGTCTGGGGACAGGAGACATGGGTCCTAGCCATACACCAACCATCTGCACAACATACCACCAGTTTGTACGAAGTCTTATTGGTACACTGATTTATGTGTTGTCCATGATTGTTTTTCTACTATAACAGCAGAGTTAATGTTCACAGAACCCAGAAAGTTTCCATCTGACCCTTTATAGGAGTCTGCTGACCCCTTGATTTAAACCATCCAGCGGACTCAATTTCCTTATCTGTAAAACTCACCCTCATAGGACTAATGGATATACTTACTATTGCTCGCATGAAAATGCCTGGCACACAAAGACAACACACGAAGTTTCTACTGATTGTAAGTTGACTCCGTAAGGCTAAATGAAAACGTTTTTCTCTCCTGGCATTGATGCTGCGACACCCAGCTCTGTTGCCACATTTGGCAACACCAAACAGCACCCACCTACTCTCCAGAAACAACTGCTAACAAGAATTCATAAATATAAACAGCACCAGCGTCATCCAAGCTATGGCACCCGGCACCAATGAGTGCCTGAGAGCAGTTCTGACTCAGCTGTCTGCACACAACTAGTCTCCTCCAGCCCCTGTCCCATCTGGAACAAAGGCATGAGCCCATGAACAATTGGTTTTCATGGAACAATTGTTCACAGTGCCTAAGTCTCCATCGTCAATCTTAAGGGGGTAAGGATGGAATTGTTCTGCAGCTTTTGCTTACCCTCAAGGCTGCCCTAGCTCTGGTAATCCATCTGGCAGGAGCAGCCAATCGCAGTACAAGCTAAAGCAGTCTCCTAGGCAACCAACAATATAGCCACAGAAACAGGCTGTAGACAGGAGAAAGAAACACAAGGACAGGGATGGGAGGGTCGAGGGGAAGAGTGACCCAGAATCCCCTGGACTTGATTTAACACCTGTCTGCAGAATCACTTCAATAATACCAGAGTCCTAGCTACCTACCCTACCAGCGTGGGGTACCCTGTCCCAAGGCCTTAGCAGGAAGGGCTCCAAAGGGCTCCTTCAGACACCTAGGAACTGCCTGCAACACCTCAGCATGTTCTTGCCTTCAGCCTCCCCTCACCCAACCCATAGGGAATATCTCCAGGAACGCCCCACACAGAAACTGGCGAAGGCCCAGAATCCTGAAGTACCTGTACACAGAGAAGCATGGATTCTGAGGCACAGAGATCTCTGCTTCTGGAGTTATCTGGCATGTTTCATCCTCTCGACTCTTTATAGGGGTGTTGCCTCACTCAGAGGCAAGTGTGCAAGATCATAAGTGTGGACTGTTCACAGCCCACAGGCTGAAACAGAGGTAGCAAGGAAACACACAAGCAATGGAAGGAAACCCAGCTCCATTTTCTGGGCTAGGACCACAGCTGGGTAGAGAGCTCCACGCCTCTGTCTAGTGAGGCAGTACCCAAGATTTCTCTGTCTGGGCCACTCTCCCAGTGGTCACCTGCTTCTGACCCCACCTACTTCTCAAGCCCTAGCCAAAACTCCTCAACTTCTCCCAAACGAACACCTAATCCAGTTTTCACGTCTCAACCAAGGCTGCTTCTTTCTCTTAGTCACCATCATGTAAGTAATACAAATAAAGTGTCCTGTGCTCCCCTCCATCCACTGCTGGACCCCTCCCCTCTGAAATAGGGGGGAAAGAAACTCCCAACCTGAAAGATATCTGGGACGAGTTCGTGTTCTCTAAGATCGAAGAATGAATTTTAGGAACAACAGAGGTTAAGAGAATATATTTATTGAAGGAAAGAAAGCCTCTGTCTGAGAGAGGGACGGAAGGGAGCCCAAGTGGGTTGCCAAGGAACCTGTCTCTTCTAGGGATTTTTATAGAGCAAAACCACGAGGTGAGGCGGGTCCAAGGTGGGAAACATGAGAACTCCCTAAGTGAGCGTGAGGTAGCCCAAAACTTTGGTCAAAGTACAATTGTTCAGGTAAAATTGATTAAATCAGGATCAAATGGGGAAGCGAGCATGTATCAAGTGGACACGAATACAGACAGGGGCTTTTCCTGGAGGGGGCTGGGCTAGTGACTCTTCCTGGCTTCCCAGGTCTGGCCCACAGAGGAAGTGCCTGTCTATCCCATAGTTGTACGGTATCTTACCTTCCATACTGGCTCCTTCAAGGGCCTAGCCCTGTCTGCCTAGTATTTCTATCTACTCAGCTGCCTGCAACACCTCTTACTCCCCTGAAACTGAACAATGCGCCGGTGTCAACCCCTTCCCCAGCCTAGGCCTAAGGTTTACAACCTGGAGGCCGAGATCAAAAAAAGCAAAGATCCTTGAGTCTCTCCTGGAAAATTCAAACCAGGACAGCAAGGATATCAGACCTGCGCCCAGGACCTGCAGTGACTTTTCCTCAAATGGGGATCACAGAAGGTTCATCCACATGGACCGCATCTCGTAAATCTAATTATAACAGAGTAAACTGTGGGAAAGATACAGCTGGCATGATTCAGCAGCCTGTCAGTCATGCTCTACAAGATCCCAAGGGCTGGTGCCCCAGAAGCAGCGTGACATTGTAAACCCCTACACCTTACCTCCTCCCCAGTGCTTGTGCCATTGCATGAGCCCACACACTGTGAACATACTATTGCCTTAATAAACTTCAATGCGTTTTCCTTACTATCACATGCCATGTCCAAATCTTTGTTAGTCGTACACAAAAAACCTAGGAACCTGTCCTGGATCTCATCACTCATGGTAACACCTAGAGCATAAAACTCCCACTTTGTGTGTGCCGTTGGCTGTACCCTTCCCGGTGCCAGTGCCTCAATCACCAGAGCCTGGTGCTTCTTCATTCGTCCTCATTTCTTCCCTACTCCCTCGGGCCTCTCTGTTTTGATCCTCTTGGATCCACAGAGCTGAGGGTTTCTACATTTGCCGTTTATTTTATGGAGTCAAGGCATGTGTTCACCAAAGAGAGGTGCACCACCTAGTGGCCTGCACTGTAACAAAACCACCCTATCAGCTCTCGGATGACAATGGCCCAGGATCTGGGGCTGGGGGCACAGTAATCTGGAGGAAGCTGAGAAAGACTCTGGAACAGGATCTCCAACCATACAAATGACAAGTATTTAATGCTGCTTCAATTAGTAGAAGCAAAGCCCTGAGGATTACCCAGGAAGAAGGATGAAGCGCAGGCGAATCAATACTTAAAGGCCACATTTATTCAAGTACTTCCTGTCCCTTTCCTGAGCTAGTTCTCCCACCTCTACCAAGAAATCGAGGTTTTCAAAGCTGGAGACTGTAGCTCAGCGGTAGTGTGCTTGCCTAGCATGTAGGAAGCCCTGGGTTCAATCTCTAGAGAAGAAAGAAAAGAAGAAAACAAATGAAATCAGGGTTTCCACTGTGCAATTAATTAGTCCTCTCCTTGCTGCCCATTTTTGATCTGGAAGTGGCTAGAGTGATCAGAATTTCTTTCCCAGAGGCAGCTAGAAAAGTGGAAAGCAGTTTCTCAGGGACCTGGACGGAGAGGGCAACAAGTAGCTCAAGGGTTCCCCAATTCTGACCTCCCCACACCACCTGGGCATCTTTCCTTCCTGCTTAAAACGGAGATTCTGATTCAGCTGGTCTGGGGCACGGCCTGAGAATCTGCATTGCTAACAGGCCTCAGAGAACTGAGGCTCCAGTTTATGAAACACCTGGCAGTAGTAACAGACTGGTGATTTTGAATCCCCCGCCCCACCTCCCAATTCTACCAGCCTTCCTGTCTTCCTCCCTCCCCGCCCTATACAGACCTATGTTGTTATTTGGGTTACAAAAGATGTGCAAGGGAACCCATCCAGAAATCTGAAAGAAAGACATGCTGAAACAGACAAAAAATCCTAGTCACTTCCAAATCTTCTTGATTCCACTCTTACCCACAGTCCTCCATATGCCTGTCTCTCATCACAGAAAGACACTTGGATCCAGGCATCAGGGGCTCCAACTGTCAGCAGGTGAGCAGCCCTTGTTGGCTCCATTCCTGCAGCCCTGACGGCATCATCTTACAGTGGCAGCTCTTTGCTGCCAGGGGCCACTACACTGTCTCTTGTATTATTCATATGCACGCATTTTTAGGTGCATGGAAATACATACTGTCATGAAAGACTTGTGCCTGTGTAGAAAAGAGGCACTCCCTTAATATGTTTTAAAAACCTTTAGACTGAAAAGGATCACATTTGTAGCAGAAAAGCAAGCCCCAGTTAGTTGGTAGGGTTAGCATTGCCCCAAACATTTCTCCCTCTCTGATTTTTACAACAAAGATATTAGGGGACAGAAGGAAGGATTTTGTGAATGAATAAATATACTGCTTTAAAGACCACATTCAGAGACGTTTCAGTAAGTATTACCTC
This sequence comes from Dinomys branickii, assembly GCA_004027595.1. Lineage (NCBI taxonomy): Eukaryota > Metazoa > Chordata > Mammalia > Rodentia > Dinomyidae > Dinomys > Dinomys branickii. Next base: position 11,895 of record PVLD010005070.1, on the reverse strand, counting down.
CTATGAGAGAAGCCACAGGCAGGAATGTATGGGCAATTCAACCATGAAAATATTTGATGATCAGCTTCCATTCCATCTGGCCCTGAGTTGTATTTAAGTATCACCATCTTCATAGGGCAGAATCTTAAGGGACTTTATCCAACAAGGCAACATCTACCTAACTGAATCTCAGCAGACTCAGCCCTCAGCAGAGAGAACACAGGCCATTTATAAACTGAGAAAGAGGGCAGAGATATTAGGAACTGTTGGGCTAAAGAGCACATTTTCCCAAACATATGGTCACATCATCCTTTCAGAGTATCTTAAGTGCTTGGAGTGGGGGTAATTCGTTGCCATAGCTGTCCAGGCGGTGCCTGACACTGATTAACTGATTTCCAGCTAAGATGACTTCTAAAACAGTGACCGAAATTGTTCTTTGCTGCTTAAGCTGAAGTCCTGCAGGGCAGCAGGCAGGTCCACACGCCTAACAACCCTACTCACCTGAATGAGAGGCAGGACGGCGGGGCACAAAGCTTATGACATAAAACAAAACAAAATGAAAACCCTGCAACTTCATTGTAAGATGATACTTTCTTCAGGGAGAGGAATAAAGACCAACGATGAGTGCACACCTGCTCCTAAAAATGATTCACTGCTCAAAGCCAGAGCCTGGAAAACCATGCGGCTCGGCCCCGCATTACATCACCGCAAGGGGCTAGTTCCTCACTGAAGCCCTGGTGTGAAGACCAGGAAGACCCCTGTGGGCCCCTATCCCTACTACAACCTAATACCAGTCCTTCCTATCTTTTCATCCACACATCAAAGACTGCTAAGAATCCACAGCTTTGCCACCCCCACCCCCAACTCCCCAGAAATGTTCTCTGAAACACACTCTTTTCTTTGGAAAAAGAGAACAGATCTCAGAGTGGCCTGGCAAAGTCCACTGTGGACACCAGCCTGACTTGGTGAAATGTGACCCCGCAGGCAGACCTAGCCCATAAGCCCCATCCTCAAACATGCCTGGGTAGGGATCATGGAGACAACCATAACAAATGGAAATTCTAATAAAACACTCATCTAGTACAAAGGCCACTTCTGAGCACATTAACTCTGTGGTTTAGGGAAAAGATCAGATTCCTGGATCGATGCATAGTCAAGGGCTGCCTCCACCAATGACAAGGCCGTTGGGCTGTCTTTACTAATAATAGCAAGCTGCCTTGTTCACAGTGTTCCCCACAGTGAGTAGAGGGGTGATGCTTAGGCTAACTGGACTCTGTGTCCACCAGTGAGCTCCCCACCATCTGCCCATGCATGCGGCGGCTGCCAGTAGACTAGTCCGTCTCCATGGGCACGGAGCTATCACACTGGCAGGGTCTTCCTCAGGAGGAGGCCTTCATTGCTTCCTGGCTGTTCCTTTGCAGGAAATACCACTGCGTGTAGGGGGGTACAGAAGAAAAGATGCTGGTAGAGCAAGAGGCCCCCAACCCCGCATTCCACTGCTGAACCACCAAAACCGAAGACGGGCCTAGTTCTGCTCCCAGCACTATCTCGGGGCTGCCAGATGCCCACTGCAGCCAGAGGACAAAATGCTAGCAGCAGCGGCCACCAGGTAAAGCCATGCAAGGCTCCCTTGAAGACCAGGCCAGCCCAGACTCCAGCTGCAGTGGCATCAGAAGAAACATTCTAACAAAGCCGGGCAGGCTCTCCTCCCCGGGGGGCTCTGGGCGGCCAGGCGCAGCACTTACATGGCCTCGGAAACCTCCTGGTTCAGGTCGAGGGATGGGGCTGGCTGCAGGGACTGCGACCCTCCCATCCTCGCTGCGCCCTGGCGTGCAGGCTAGCCGCAGGCAGGGCCAGCGTCCTGGCGCGGTTCCTCCAGCTGGGAGCCCGGGGCGGGCCGGCCGGCGGCCCGGGTTACTGCACTGCAGATGGAAGCAGCTATTGGCATCCGTGGCGGCGGCGGCGGCTGCTGGAAGCTGCAGCTCGCGGCCCAAGCCGGGCCCGCGGGGCCAGCGCCGAGGAAGTGTGTGCGCGAGTGCGGTCGGCGCGCGCCTAGGTGTGCGCGTGAGTGCAGCCGGCGCGCGCGGGTCTGCCCGGGGCGCGCGAGCGTGAGCGTGAGCACGAGTGCCAGTGTGGTCTGAATGGATCTGCCTTAAATCCCCGGCAGCCCCGCTCGGGTGTAGGGCACGATGATGTCATCACTACTGAGCAGCCAGGACTCCAGCATCTTCACAATGCTCGAGGCTGGCTCCGGAAATAGGGCGGGGGAGGCAAGGAGAAGACCCTCCCTCTCCACGCTTGTCAAGTCCCAGCCTCGCCGGCCTCCCCCGCCCAGTACCACCCCCATTGTGTGGTCTTGGGATGCAAATACTCCACGCTTCAGGGTAGGAAGCCTGGGGCCCCAGGAAGTAGAGGTGGTGTGATTAGAGCAGCTGACCATAGGGTGTGGAGGGCGGTTTTCCTTCGGCGTGTACATCCCTCCAGGAAGAAGGAAATGGTCTCTCCCGTCCCAGGGCCGGGGCAGCTGGAGAGACAGGTAAACAGACTGCAGTAAGAGGCCCAGCACTGCACGCCTGACGCTCTGCTGGCCAGCCCAGGTTGTGGAGGAACTAAGGTGTGTCCCACGGGGCGGCTCCTGTCTTAGCTCCTCCCACACAGGAAGCCAAGGCCTCCAAGGATGCCACCTTTGTTCCCCCAACGTGTTCAAGGTTCGGGGCAAGCTGGGAAGGGGACACATGGCCTAGCTATAGGGCACTGGGTCTGCAACACCATCTTTGGCCACCAGGGTGGTTTCCACACAGACAAGCCCTGCATGTACCATCGCCCTAAATAAACAGAGAGGCCAGGCAAGCTGCATTGCCCACCTTAGGCCCCATATGCAACAACACGAGTGTAGGGGAGAAAGGCGGCTTGTAGCCACATACATCGGCTTATCTCCCATTCCAGCATGCAAACCCAAACCCAGTTCCCGATCGGGAAGTGGCCAGATCCCCTCCCCTGGCTCTGAAACCCTCAAGGTTCAAGCTCTGGGGCCTTCTCACTGAAGGCAATCAGAGGATTCCTCTCCTTTTGGGCTGAGGAAGTTTGGGGGCACAGTTGGGGACCAGACCCTCTCTCCTGCTCCACAATGAGCACAACCTCTTTCTGAGCTCTAAGAACAGACTCACAACTGGATTCAGATGGGACCATCTACGAGTAAATTGAAGATTTTCATATCAAATCTTTCGTATTTTCACATCACCATTTCTTTGCCCATGGGACAGCTAGCCTAAAATGTATCTAAGTTGTGGCCAAAAGAAAAATCAAATCAAAATAAAACTGCTCAAAACATTTTAAACTATCCTTCAATACACTAAACCTGTGGCCAAGGTTATTTGAATGGTGTCTTACTCACTTTCTCATGGATGAGACACAAGATTGGGCAGCCACAATTTCAATAAGAAGAGGCTTGCTGTGGCTCCTGCTTCAGCCCAAGGTCCACTGGCTCCAGGGCAGCGCACATGGCAAGGAGCATAGCCTGAGAAAAGCTGCTCACATCACGGTGGGCAGGAGGCAGAGAATGAAGGGAGGGGCCAGGGAGGAAGCCAAACCCTTCCAAGTGACACCCTAGTGACTGGCCTCTCTGAACACAGCCCCACTTGCTAATACCACAGCTAGCTACAGTGCTCCCATTAACTGCCTTTCTTTCATGAGCATATTTTTTATTTATCTTTTTTATTTTAAAGAGAATAAAAATGATACAGAATTTCAAAACAAGATATAGGAAACTAACAATGGTTATTATATTGCATACTGTTATCTTTAAAGTGGTTGCTCAGATTACCAGATATAGGCCTGTAAGATTGATCAAACAATAGAAACACTCACTGTTCTTTCAGTGAACTAACAGAAATTAACAGTATAATTATCCTAGCTAATACACACACATACACACACACACACACACACACACATACTCCTTCCTACTTTTGTCCTTTCCCCCATCCTAGTAGTTCTTTCCTTTTTGAGCAGTTTCTTTCCCTTTCACAATACCTACTGTACCTTTTGGATCTCATGTATGCTTTCAGTTTCTTACACTAGGGAGATAATCACTTGCCTTTCAAAAGCCTTGCCTATGAGTGCATGAAGCTTTAGGGAAACATCCAGATAGGAACCACAACAGATGGACACATTTGGGGCTGCTGCTTGCAAGGTTAGGATAGTCTAGCGCTTCATGGGGGCCGACTTCCCTCTATTCACATTTAACATCAGTGTCAAACAAAACACCAGACTATCAAAATTATTTCCCAGGACTTAGCAACATGAAATTTCCCAGAGACACTAAGAGGGTTTATTCTTGCATTTATATGAAAATAGTTAAGGATTATGTCAGTCTCACAGGGAAAGTCACTATCAGGGGGTGGCATAACAAACCCTGCTCTAAGAAACCCCTCCAGGGAAGGCATCACTTGCTGTCAATTCCCGGTGTCATTTGGTGGCAAACTGTGCAGCCTGTCACCATTCTTAGTAGGTTTATTTCTGTGTCAGAAAACAGATCTCTCTGGCTCCATCTGCAGTTAGGAGCACAAAGAACCCTACCACATAGAGCTAAAAAACTCATAAACAATCATTTAGACTATTAATACGTTGAGGAACATGACCTTTTCCCTGGGAACCTAGGGAATGGCTTTCAGCCAAGCATGGCACTAGGAAAATACTTGGGGGTTGGAGGGGGTAGTGAGGAACTGCAATTAGAACTTGTCTGCTGGGTTTTGATTTTTACATAACATGCAAAAATCACATATCAAAATGTTCTTACCCCTTAATAGACAGGGGTTTTGCTGCAATAATGAGAGGGTTTTTAAATAAGACCTGAGTTCAAATCCTAACTTCTCCCTCCATAGCTGAGGGACCCTGAGCCAACTTCTTAACAGTAGGGGCCTCTACTTCCTCAGCTGGCAAAGGAGAAATCACATCATGCCCTTTGCAAGGGCATTGGGCAAATTAAATAGTATCTATGAAATCACAGGATCGTGTTAGTACCCTAAATGTAATGCTAGAAAGAAATAAAGTAGCATTAAAGTCAAGGACTTTTACCAAAAGCTCACAACCAAAAACTTACAACATAGTGACATAGTACTAAAAAGCTGACATCATCTCACCAATTAGAACAAGAACAAAGGCAGAAACAAACAGAATTTGGGCACCTTTGAGGTCACTGCAACTAAAACCAATGCAACCAGTAATGTGATGCAAATATATGACTAGTTTGTGTCATTTCTTCTGTAAAAAGAGCCTCTCAGATTCTCAAAACTTTTTGATGCTGACTTTACACACAATTTAAAATAAACTTGGTTACTGAGCCTTCAGAAAATGCGAAGCAGCAGAAAATGAGGAGGAAAAGGTGTGTGCTAGGACATGAATGCTTATGCCTCCCTCTGATTCTTCTTTTGAAGCCCTGTCCCCCAGTGGAAGGGTATTCGGTTACAAATTTTTTTTTTTTTTCCGGTACTGGGGATCGAACTCAGGACCTTCCGCTTGCCAGGCAGACACTTATGCCACTGAGTTATATCCCTAGCCCCCCAGTGGAAGGGTATTTGGAAGTGGGGCCTTTGGGAGGTTAACCAGACATTAGACAATGTCATGAAGGGAGTTGCCCCAGGATGGAGTTAATGTCCTTATAAAAGGAGGAAGAGACACAAAATTTTCCCCACCCCTGTGAAGCATGTAACCTCACCTGGAGCCTGACCATGCTGGAACCCCGGTCTTGCACTCTCGGCTTCCTAAACTATGAAAAATAGACGTTTGCTGTCTTAGTCATCCAGGCTATGGTATTTCTGTTATAGCAACCTGAATTAAGACCAGATACGCTGATAGTACCAGGAACAACAGCAAAAGACAGAAAAACTAGTAAGTCAAACCAAGGAAACCCCCAGAGCAGTCCAGGGCCACTGAAATAGCTTAAGATTCACAGGCCCTACAGAGGACATGCTGCTGCTGGGTTACAGCTCCCACAGCCGCTATTCGCACACACCCCACTCCTGCCTGTCTGACTGCTTCCCCTTCTTTCTTCCCCGTCCCCACACCCAAATTCACCCCGTGAGGGTTAAGTCATGGATATGTGCAATCAGAAAGCACCAATTAATCCAAAAGCATTAAAATGCAGGCAGTTAGCCAGCCAATCACTCTTTCCCGTATTTATTACAACAGGCACAGGGCCAGGCTGGGGTTCGGTCCACAGAGTCCACAGCAACAGTTATCTGGAGAGTCCACACAGGCTACTCTTCGCCCTCTGCTTACCCCCGACCTTCACATACCCGACTGCTCCTCCCTCTCCACCCCATTCCCAGCCCTGTCTCCACTTGGCCACTCTGTGAAGGACAGAGGCTTCTCCCACAGAGCATGTTCCTTCCGGATCACACCAGTGGCACCCACCACTTCTAAACCTGGCACTAATGAGACCCTGACCTCAGCCAGCCCCTCCACAGGCCTTTGCGGCATAACATGTGTAGTCTAGGGCCCTGAAGGCATGCTAAGGCCTCCACCATAGCTTGTCTTTCTAATGTCCCAAGACCTTAGAAACCTGGATAAATCAAGGAAAAAGGCATCATTTCTAAAACAATTAGCCATTCAACATGCATTAGTGCACCTGTTTTTTGTTTTGTTTTGGTGCCGGGAATCGAACTCATGACCTCACACATGCCAGGCAGGCACTTGTGTTGCTGAGCTATCTCCCCGGCCCTTAATGCACGTGTTATGCGCCATGGCCTGTACATGCAGACTCAAATGAATGTATTCTCACATTGCTTACTGGCAGATACCAGAAAGATCAGCAAGCCTGACAAATTCCTGTAACCAAGAGATTAAACCCGGTTGTGCAGGCCCTTGGATCCCACAAAAGTACAAGGGTCTGAGACACAGTTAATGGCCGGTAATTTGAAACACCTTGACACCCCCCAAAAAACACATTTAAGCAGCTCCACCTTGGCCTCCAATTTTAGGGCAGACTCCAGTTGCCATAGTAGCGAGACTCTAGGAACACTACTAGAGGCCCCCTGAGCTGCTAATTAGCCCAAGCACATGCTAAAGGAAAGTAGGTCAGATGGCAGAAAAGCCCATCCAAAGAATTTAACGGTGTAAATACAGGCGGAGAACAGAACTGGGTATGGTCTTGATCCTTCAAGCCCTTGGCCTTCCACTCAGCACACAGTGTCATGCAGTGGGTGAGAATTCCGAGATCTTCTCTCTAGAGAGCCCCTTTACACACATTCCAGGTGAGACAGTGCCAGTGCTGCCCACCCACTGCTCAATCCTCTGCCTGTAGCTTGAGTCCAGTCCCACATCACACAACTGTCCCACGTCACACAACTGTGCCCTGCACTTTCTGATCACCCACGCGCTGCACTCAGCACACACACTACCTGCCTGAAATTTTAGGAGCTGGGAAGCTGTGCGGCCCAAGTCTAGTGCCACACGTACACCTGAGCACGGGACTGCAGAGAAGGGCAGCTGCCGGGAGAGCACCCGGCCGCAGGTCAGGAAAAGCAAGTTGCTGGACTTTTTCCAGACCTGGGATCCTCTTTCCTGGACTCTGACAGGCATGCTTTCATATCACTCAGCCCTGCTCCAAAAGCTCCAAATCTGTCCCCTATCTTCAAGAAAAGTTTCAATTCTTTCTCCTGGATTTGATCCTGTCCCTTGCCCCATCCTGCATTTAAACCCAGCCAGGATTATCACTCTGACTTTACCACTAAGGAGATACTAGAAGTTCCCCAATCTGCCATCTGTCTTAATTCTTCCTGAACATTACAGCCCCCCTACTATCCAGCTTCTGGAAGGGTTCTTCACACAGAGCCCCGACTTTTTTTCCTATTTTCATAACAGGCAGCTCTGGCACTACCTGGCCTTGCTAGTCTCAGGATACAGACTATCCTGTCCCCATTCTCCACCCATGAGTGGTGTCCATGTGTAGCCAGAGTACCAGAAATACACACTGAAGAAGACTTGGGGTCATGGAGAATGCTTTCAATTTCTTCAATCTTACAAGAAAGGGTAGAAACATGGTGAGCGGCCGGGTGTGGGGGCACACACCTGTAATCCCAACACTTGGAAGGCTGAGGCAGGAGGATTGTTGAGTTTGAGACCAGCCTGGGCAACCATGTGAGCTCAAGGCCAGCCTGAACTGCAGAGCAACACCCTGTCTCAAAAAGATAAGAAGGAAAGAAAGAAAAATGGTGAGCTCCTTTATTTCTGTTGCATGAGTATTCTCTGCATCTCTTACACACCAGCATTACATCTCACGCTCACCATAGGGAAGCTCAGTGTTTTTTCTGGGCTAAACACAAGCTCAGAGGAAATCTTTTCCAGAAGTTGTTCTCACTCTCTCCTTGAAAAGAGCTAATGTATCTGTGCCTCCTTTACCTCCTGCCCCACATTCACACCGGGGACCTTTCAGAGTTCTCTGCAGGCATGGACAGCTCCAAGGCTACACTTGAAGGAGAAAGCACCCTTTCAATCCACCTAAGACAGAAGCTGAAAATTCAGGATTTTGCTATTAGACCCAGGAAGTAAACCCAAAATGTGCAAGAAAAGAAGTCAATCAAATAGATGAGACTTACTTTTATTTTAAAACGGAGAATTCATGATATCATCTTTGTAGCTATAGGAAGGAAGGGCGGGAAGGAGAAGGGGAGGAAGGAAAGCAAGCAGGCTGGCCGGCCCTGAAAATCCCAGAGCTGTGCAAAAAGTTAAGTAAATGTGGAAAAGTCAAGCATCATATGAAAAAGAAAGCAGTAACACAAATTTCACACAAGGCTTAACAAGATTCTCAAAATCCTCCTTTTCTTACCAAATTAATTCAGCTTGTTGGAGATGGGAATAGTAGGTAACATTCTTTAAGGTAATGTTGTAGAAAATATACCCCAATGTTATGGCTTGTGTCTAGATGTCCCCCCAAAGCCTCATGCAGTCATGGGGGGTGCTTTTTGGAGGTGGCTGAATCTGGAGTTTGTGATTAATTCACTGTCTGGTGCTGGGATTATGGGAGTGAGTGCTGCACCCACAGCAGGATGGGAAACCTACAAACAATATAAGGGACGGAGAAAGTCTTCTCCTGCTCCTCCCTTTTTTGCTCTTTTTGCTTTTGCTGTCTTCTGCCGCCACCAACTGTTGCTCCTCTGTCGTGCCACCCTGCCTGGGAGCCAGCTGATGATGGAATGAAACCTCCACAAACACTGCGCTAAATAAACCTTTCCTTCCTAACTTTAGTTGTCAGGTATTCTGTCTCAGCAACAAGAGAAAAGTAACCAGACACCTACCTAACATCAAAAGGATGTCAGCTTGCCATCCAAGGGAGTGAAAGGAAAAGTAAATAGAAAAAGTAGAGAAGAAAACAGGAAGCTCGCCTGCAAGAACCTACCTAAGCCCTCGCTGGCATAGGTCGCAAGTCTGGTTTGAAGTTTCCGGGCAGCCAAAGGAAAAAGGGCAACAATGATGATCAATTACACTATCCATAAAATCCCACAGATTACGTAAAAACAAAACAAGAGTACTTCATGGGTGAGCAGCTTTTCTTATGGGTGATGTTCTTAACATGCTCTCTCCTGTAGGTCTTTTTTCCCCCCTTTGGTACCAGGAATTGAACTCAGGACCTTGCGCTTGCCAGGCAGACACTATGCCACTGAACTACATCCCTGGTCCCATCTCTTATAGGTCTTTTGCCAGGGAACTGTACATATAAAATGGATAATGTCCTTCAACAATGGACAACATCCTTCCACCAATCCAGTGTTCGATTTTATGTGGCCACTTCAGCAAGTCAATCAGGAGCTACTCAGTAATCAGCAACATCAGAAAACTAAGAAGTTACTGGGGAGTGTATGTCTAGTTGCCCCAGCCTGCACTTAGGAGCCCCACCATCTATGTCTCCATGGTAACAAGGTTATAAGGAAGTGAAGGGCAGCTTTAGGAGTATGTTTATCAACAAAACCCCTAATAGTCTTTGTTATCCTTTAAATACTTTTGTTGGCTTCACAGGATCAGTCTTTGTTTTCGTTTTGCAGTACCAGAGATTCAACTCAGGGCCTTCACACTGAGCTACCTCCTCGGCCCTTTTTATTTTTTATTTTGAGACAGAGTCTTGCTAAATTACAAAGTTACCAGTCTGGGTTGGAACTCACCATCCTCCTGCCTCAGCCTCCGAGAGTGCTAGGATTTAAGGTATGTACCACTACACCCAACACCCAATCAGACTTGCTGATTGTTGAGGCACATATACAATGCCACCAATCAAAAGCCAGCAGGTCATGGGGGCTCATGTTTTTAATCTCAGCACTATGGGAGTCTGAGGCAGCAGGATGGTGAGTTCTATCCCAGCCTGAGCAACTTAGTGAGATCCTGGCTCAAAATAAAAAAGGGCCAGGATGTAGCTCAGTGTGAAAGCCCTGCGTTCAATCTTTAGTACCACTAAGAAAAAAATAGGCAAAACTGCAGAAAATGCAAGATGTCATGAAATCAATGAAAGTGATCCTGATGAATGGCTCAAAACCCACCCGAAGCCAATAAAAAGCAGAGCCTGGCAGAGTCAGAGCTCTGAGCAACTAAAGAAGAGACATCCACCACGGTAATTTTGGAAGGTGGCTTCAAAGAGGAGACAAGCATCAAAGAGCAGACAGGTTCCCAAACTGTTTATGGGAAAGTGCCTCTGTGGGGCTGCAAAAGCTAAGTGTGAAGTACAAAATACATAACCCTGAATCTTCAGCAGAAAAATGTGGCCCACATTCCTTGTTCGCTCTAAGTATTAACATGTGGTTATCATTAAAGCCTGCATTTTGTTACACATAAAATAATTTTCATGATCTTTATTTCTCCTTTTAAGATGAAGTCTCAAACATTTTCCCCAGCTATTTACCATTACAACTTTGACTTCAGTGGATGCACTTTAAGTGCTAAACGGTTTTGCCAGACCTTTCCCTATTCCCATAACTTAGTAAACTGGATTTAAAACCATACACAAAACAAACAGGATGGCCTGAGGAGGGCATTTGGCCAAATAATATCCAAGCCTCCAGAATTCAGGCTCCTGCTTAGAAATAAAGTTTTATTCTAAACCTAAAAAGACCAAGGACTCATGTGGGCCAGGTAACTGCTTCTATCTAGGATGAAAAATATGACCAGTGCACATCATCTTTCTTCTCAGGAAAAAGAAAGAACACGTAAAACAGCTATAACTTCCTGAATAGTTATTCAGGAAGAGCAGAAAATTCCTTAAGCACTATGAAGAGGTTTCGGCTCAGGTTAACAAAGCTTTAATATTGTATTTGGTTTGAAACGTACATTGATGATGTGTTAATTGTCTGAGTTCCTCTAAAGCTTAAACTTACTGATTTTAGAGGCTACTCTGTACTAGGAAGAAAAGGCTTTTTAAGAAGAACACTGGGTGTAAACAGAGATGGGATTTCCCAACTGCCAAAATGGACGCAAAGCTGGTTTCTCCCGCCTGACTGGCAGAACGAGTTGAGGGCCCATCTGGAGGGCCCCTGGGAGGGAGGTCCCCCTCAGGGTGGAAAGGCTTCCCAGAGGAGCACGTAAAACAGCAAACTGGTCCTCATCTCATAGTTAGCAGTGCCCTGCCCCACTTCACTAGGCCACCCCTCCTCGGCGGCTGTGGGATGGATTTTTTCCACGCCTTCCAAGCCATCAACACAGCCTGGCTCTGGCTGCCCTACTTGGGAGAAGGGCAGTGTAAACCAGGCACTGAAGCCAGGAACTGCTGACTCGGGCTCCACGAAGGAACACAGATCCAGAACACTGGCCCTGAAATAGCATCTGTGAGCATCTATAGATAGCGCACCTTCTGCGGCCAGCGTGAGTGAATGACTGCGTCAGCACGGTGTGTGTGTGTGTGTGTGTGTGTGTGAGTGTGTGTGTGTGTGTGTG